>VZUI01086957.1:0-183012 GCA_013401135.1 Cettia cetti
ATTCCTAGTAAAGAACTGCTCTTCCTATTCCCAAATCTTTGCCTGAAAGCCCTTAATTGCAAAATTATAGTAATTTGAACAGAAGGGGGGTTATGTTCTCCATTCCAGGGAAAACTCCAGTTTTCCCTGGCAGATACCTGTCTCTAAACCAAGACAATGCTCTTTTCTGTCTGAGACAGTGTAAAACTGTGTCTTACTTCAGTCTGAATATTCCATCAAACACAACGTCTGCTGCATCTGAGCAGAGAATGTAGTGGTGAAACCTTTTAGTGCACATAGCTGGTGTCTCCATTCTTCAGGGGCAATAAGTGACTCTTAGTTTACTCATCCCAGCCTCTGTCAATGTCAGCCTCTGGAGTCCAGCTATTACTAACTCTTTTTGCTCAGTGGAAAATTGGTGCAAGTCCTCTAGCAGTAAGGAAGAGAGAAATCAAGATAGACATCTGTCTTTGCCTCTGGAAACCTCTGTCCTTATCTTCTTTTTACAGGAAAACTTTTACCCCTCTCAACATATTGTAGGTTTTGCCTTCAGGTTGCAGAAAAGTCCCCTAAGAGTGTCTAAGAACTGTGATTTCTAAAGCTTGTTGTCAAGTTGTCTCTGTCTAAGTTTGGGGGCTCAGCTGACTAGGAGTTTCTGCAGTCTAGTTAAACTAGAAGAAATTTTAAGACTTATTTCTGTATCTCAATATAGTACTCAATTAAAACTGGGCTGTTTCAAAGATAGTTATGCATATTAGTACTGGTAATTTCAGGGTTTTTTTCTTCACAAGTATAGATTATTCTATTTTTCCTCCACTTGTCTAAATTCTGGATACAAGAATGTACCTGGACTTTTATGTACTCTGGTCATGTATGCCAGTCTCACAATGGACTGAGAAAAATGGATTGAAAAGTCAAACATGCAGGCTGGAGATGGTAATACTCTGTCCTGGACCCTTATTTGAATGACTGCAAGAACAGGAACAAAGTGGTTGTTATTATGCAAATATTATTCATTCTTAGCATAACCTTTGCCTCCTCAATGAATTAATGAAACCCCAAAAAACACATTTTAAAATGAATGCTAATTCAATCTTTGTGTGACTTGGATTATGGGGGTATATCACATTTTAAAAATAGTATGTAGTTATTATCAAAAAAAGATTAATTGAAAACAGAGACTATGTAAACCAAATATTGAATACTGAATCAATACTAATTTCTGAAACACGAGTGGGTTTCCTGGCACGTAACACTACTATCTCTAAAAACGCATACCTAAAGTTATGGAAAATAACTTTCCAAGGTTGCACAGTGACAGCTTTTCATCTCCTCTCTCCATGAAAAATTTTTTGAAAAGAACATTCAAAAATTTTGCAAAAGCAGCTTTCTTGCCCTGGAATAAACCTGCCTATCTTGATGATCAGCTGCAAGTAGCAATGTGGTCAGCAAGACAAAAAATTGCCTACAAGGTAAACAGGCTTTTTTTCCCCCCTCTTTCTCCCTTCACTCTTGTCCCTCTCCTCTTTTTCAATACATTTGTTTTTAAATGACAAAGCCAGACTCAGCCTACCAGTGTTCTCTTATCAAGATAAATTCCCTAAGTCATAGTAAATGTTTTCAGACTTAACTGTTGACCTTATGATAAAAAATGCCAGTTGTCATCAAAAATCAGATACTCTGTACAAAGAGACAAGAGAATGTCTGCAAATGTTTGCAGCTTGACACATGTTGTGCATAACACATTTCTGCATGGTTTGAAAATATTGGGCACATCCCTTTCACAGCTCCAGAGTTCTGCATTGAGCCAAACCTAAACAGATGAATGCTTGTTGAAGGTCAGGATTTGTTCTTTTTTTTTTTTTTTTTATTCCTTTCTTTTTGGGAATTTTTCACCTGAACAATGAATACTTAAGAGAGACAAAGAATGAGGCCAAGGTGGGGGAAGGGGTGCAGCTGGCTGCAGTCTTTTAGCTGGAAGGCTTTCCCTTGGTAAATCCAGGGATACCCTGAGGTTTTTGCTGGGGGGTGAGGGGGCAGGGGTCTGCCCTCCCTCTCTCTTGCTCTCAGGGCTGGAGGTGAGATGGTTTCCTTCTGGTAGGGGGATTAATAGGGCAGCCATGTGATGTGGGTGTCTGACTGGAGATACTGTTGCCTTGTGGGTTTTTCCTGGTTTTTTTGTTCTTTTCCTTCAGCAGGGCGACTGGGGCTTGTTGGCTTGCTTCTCTGCTCCTCTGCTTGCTTGGGAGCCCAGGGCCAGTGCGTGCTGCATTGGGAGCCAGCAATACACTGTCCCCCACTGGGCCGCTCCCTCTGCATGGTGACCCAACCATTTTGCCATATGGAAGAGCACAGAGGCCGGCTCCTCGCCGTGGGTTTGCAGAGCTGAGCCCCTTCTCCCCTCTCCTCTCCCGGCCGCGCCGCCATGAGGGTGTGAGGGGGCGGGGCCGAGCCCGGGCACAGCGCCCCCTGCAGGCGCGGGGCGATCATCGCAGCCGCCCTGCCCGGCCCGGAGCCAACAGCGCCCCTGGCGGCTGTGCCCGGAACTGCACCCAAGGGGAAAGGGCCTGGCAGCCAGAGCAGGCCGCGCTCGGGGCTCTGCTGCTGCTGCTGCTGCATTGGCACACACACACAGACAGTCTAGTAAAAAACTCTGATTCCTTTCTCATATCTTTGCCTGAAAGCCCCATAATTTCCAAGTTATAATAATTGCACATTTTCCATCCCAAGGGAGGTTCCTGCTTTCCTTGGAAAGCATCTGTCTTTCAAAACAAGACAATGAGCTACTATTTTTGCACTTCAGCAGAGCATGTCTGGACAAAGGAAAATAAAAGTTATCTAAAATGCATTTCTTATTCCACACATATTAATTAAATGAAATAGAAACTTCCAGAGAAAATGTAATCAGCTTATTTTTCCTTATTAAGCAAATAGATTTCATAGACTCATGGAATCTTTTCATTTGGATACTCAAATAAAATGGTAAGTTTGACGACAAACAGGCACGCCTCAAATCAGAAGTTTCACACAGAAAACACAAATGCTTCGGAATTTGATCACACTGGATCTACCGCTACGCACGCCTTCCCTTCCTGTCATACCTATATCATTACACTTTGCTGTTTGTGTTCCAATTTTGGTTTGAGTGTAACAGATGAGGTATGCTTTTTTCAGTTTTGCATAAATAATGGTGGCTTTTAAAATATCACTATTTCATGTCCTCTTTGTGCAATTCTTAGGCAAAATTTAAACTGATATCAAAAAGAATTTTCCAAGTAAAATGCATAATGGTGCCTAAACATGAATCAAGTTGTCCAAGAGTGGCTATGCTGTGCTGTTGGGGGAATACTGGAAAAGCAGACTCTGAGTCTGTAGAAAGAAATGAGTTATTATGCAAAGATAAAAGTGATGTATTATGATTTTTTTTCTAGAGCTCAGAAACATATCCAGACAGGTCCTCTACAATGGCAAACAATAGGCTCCTGGAAAATATTTTTCCCTCTTACTTGTGTGCCCCCCAAGAATGCCAGCTATATTGTTTTGTGCTTCTCAATTACTTACCTATGACGTGGTTTGGGGCTCACAAGAGAAAAAAGATTATCTGGAGATTGATTTAGATAAGACCATAAAGGTAACTCCTAGCTCGTTTTAAGGGCCAAATGTAAAGAACGTGGTTGCCAAATGTATATAAATGTGATATATCATTGACTTTTTAAAAGGTTGTGGGGTGCATATCATCAGCTAGGGGAAAGATGATTTTATCTGTCTTTCTCCCTGGGAATCAAGACACATCTCTGTCATCCATGTCTAGTTCTACTAAACTGTATCAGAACTTGCCAACCTAACCTGAGTACATTCCAAAAAATCTCTGATACCTTTGAACAGTTACTAATGAGGTAATTATACATCTACTAACTAACTCGAACACAAAGAGAGAAAGCACATGCTTTCATTTGCAGAATGTGAGCAGCTTTAAATAAATTTTATTGGGTTTTTTCTATTTTTTTAAAGAATATAAGTTTCCTCAGGATAACAATTAAAAGTTTTAATTTAATTGTCAACATTCATTTAAATTAATGCACTCAAGGGCAAATTGCAGAATTGTATTGTTTCTCTTTTTTAAAAAGTTACTTATAGATAGCTTAGAGCTGAATCAAATTTTAGGTTCATTAGTTTCATTTAAGTTATTTATGTCAATAAATTTGCACTAGAAACTGGTTCTTCACCCATTTCTAAGATTATTCATATTAATGCTAATGATAATGGGAATGCTCATGGGAGTCTATGTAGCCATTCTTCTGCCATCCCTTTCCCCTTTTCCTGAAAATATAAAAGTTTTACTGGATATTTGCTTGAAATATCTGACAGAAAAGATTTTCGTAGTTTTAATGTATTTTTTTCATTATTTTGTGTTTGTATCTTGTGCTCTCATTTTTAAATTATCTGTAGCCATACTTACCAGATTTTATTTGAATGGCTCTTTATTAGAAATACCTCATCATGCTCTGTGAGAACAGAGAAAAAACCAAATTATTTAACCAAGTCTTGCTTAGTAGAGGTGGAATGTGGACAGATTTGTGTTCTGCTGTTTTTCAAGAACAGGTATGGCTGCAGATTTCTGGGCTTTATTCCTACTGGAAGAGGAGGAAAGCTTAAGATGTTTTCAGTCATCATGTTGAAATAGAGTTACCTTGTCTGTACAGCATCTTGTTCCAAAAGTAAATGGCAAATGCTTTATGACTGCGTTCAAGTTGAGTTTAATTCACCAGGTCCAAAGGTATTTCCACCTTTGTGTATCACAAAGAATACAACAGCAGCACTCTACAAACTGACGGCTGTGGAATATGTGCAACAGCAAGAGAAAGTGGCATAAAATTCTTCAGTTTGTTATGAAGCAGAAAGTGATTAAATAACAGAACAGATTTTTGTGTGGCTTGTTTGTTGTGTTTTTTTTTGTTTGTTTGTTTTCAAATATAAAATTTAAACACTATCAGTATTGTCATTTAAACATTATACATGCTACTTCACCTGAAAATAGAAATTTGACAGATGTTATGACTAATTAGGTAGACATGGGGATTGACAATATCTTGAAAATTTTAAACAAACAATTGCATTCCTTCCTCTCACAGTTTCTGCCATTTTTTTTGTTAGCCTTATTTTTCCATGAGGAAAACAGCATGGAATATTGTATTTACAAATCAATCTTATTGATGCCATGATCACTTAGTACACATGAATGTAAAAATAACTTTACTTAATATTGTAAATGAATTATAGAAAAATACCAGGTGATTATTTTGCATAGGAAAAAAAGTTTAAAAATACATCTATTGTCAGTCTGATGGGTTCAATATAAGGACAGAAGTTCTGTCCAAGCAAGTGAGATCTCCAGGAAGATAAATGTAAGACAGATTTTTGCTAATATGTGTATAATCAGGCTCCTGCAATAGAGTTATTTGATTATGTATTTCTAACCTGTGTTTTCTTCTTCTGAGAAAACGTAGTAACCTGACAATAAACTCTTAGATAAAATATATTTTTATGATGTAGACTGATGTTCATTAAGGTATGAATCAAGATGATCAACTGCAACGTTTCAATTGCTATTTAATGCCATAAAAGGGAATTGGATGTTTTATTGAACTAAGTATTTTATTCAACTCTCCTTGCTCTGCAAGGTAACCATCTTCACTGATGAACTGGGGATGACTTTGTCACCTTATTTCTATAGTTCATATATATATATATATATATATATATGTATGTGTGTGTGTATATACACACATATGGAGAGTTACTGTATATAATAATGATGTTTTGGTATGGAAAAAAAAAAGGTAAATTTGTTTATAATTCTTGATTACCTCATTCCAACTTAATGAGAAGGATGTAAAAGGGCCTCATCTAACACATTGTACAGACTGCTGGCTGCTTCAAAAACTCTTTTATATTATAATACCCTCAGGCTGAGCACAACCTGGAACTCAAATTTCCATTTGAGCAGATTTGCCTGTTGCATTGCTGAGGTGCCCATAAAATGGTGATCTCATCAACAGCTTTATAAAATGAGCTGTATCTCTGCTAGTTTTCTCTGAAAACACAAGCCATTAGTCATTTGTTCTGCAGTCCTAAGCCAGGGGCAGCTTTGTCATGTTAGATGCCTTTATCCTTTCTACCTTTTGTTTTTCTCACCTGCATTCTAACCATAAATATCTATATTTGCTCTTCCCAGTGGGATCTGATGTGGTGGGTTAATATGAACGACTCTGAGCTGACATCACAAAATAGTTTTTTTTTAAATCTCAGACCTTTCTGGGCCCTATTTGCATTTGGAATGCAAGTTTTGAGTCCAGAGATAACATTTGTCAACTTTTTAGTTTAGAATTGGTAATTCAAATTCCAGAGAACACCTCCAATGTGACCTCAGCTTTCCTACTCACTCCTTTTGCTTCCCTTCTGTCCCCATCTCAGTTATTTAAAGCAGCATTTGCTGAACAACTCTGCTTTTCCAGCTGATAGTAACAGCACTGCCAGCTCTGCACAGCCAGCCCCAGTTCTGGCTGTAAATACTTTCTGAGCAAGTCAGTAATTAATGTTGCACTGATGACTGGTGGCATCTGTATGAGTTTATTATCATCTGTACTGAAACACAATGCACAATGAGAACATGGGGGACTCTAAAGAAAGAGGCTAATAAATTTACATGAATTAACATTAAATTTAATTTGCCACATGCCAACCAAACTGTGCAGCAGACCTAAATCCTTTAAAAGATATAGATTTCTCTGTTGCAGCTGCTTCCCAGGCCTGGCTGCTACACTTTAAGACTTTGTTCTATTTCTTAATTATAATCAGTTTCCACATATGCTGACTGATATACATGAAGCATTATTTTCTCAATTAGAGAAAAAAAAAATATTAAGAATATTGAAACCATTAATTTACCCATGCTTATAATATAATGCACAGAATAAATATGACCTATTACTTACATTTTCTCTCTTGCCAAAATACGAAAGGGTACTGGAAAACTAGCATTAATGAAATTAGACTTTTCTTTGTAGTATTTTGGCTAAAAATAAGATAGCCTTGGAACTTGATAGTAACATGGAAATAAACAGGACACTATCACCTAGTGTCTTTACCTCTTCTAGTAAAGAACTATAAGTTGACTCCTTCCTTAATGGATTATGTGGTGGCCTCTGGCATCCCCCAAAACACTAAGCATTGGAAAGCATAATGTTAATATTTCTGTCACTCTTTAAAAAACCAGCTCAAAAAGAGCTCAAATTCCCAATAAGTATAAAATATAAAGATATAAAAAGAAGACAAAAAAAGACAGCAGGTATCCTGGTTTGGTACAAATTTGGAAGGGAGCTTCCAAAGGGATGATTGCCTAGAGGGCAAAATTCAGCAGCCCTTCCCCCCAGCTGTTCAGGACACAAATCTCCTTTGAGAAAAGGGGAAATAAACTGCTTATTTAACAAGCAAAGTATTCACAAACATGAAAAAAATGAGTAATATTAAGCAGTAAAACCTCTTGCTGTTCTGAAGAGATGGCAAATTCAGAAAAGCCTTTTTGTGGGGTGTAGCTCGGCTAGCTCAGTCTCTTATCAGAGAGAGGTAACATCTTTCCCCCCTGTGCTGGAAAATGCCCTGACCTGGGCCCTGGTGGGCCACAGGTGTGAGCTCCTGGTGTTTTTCTTTGTTTTCTCTCCAGAGCAGGGCCAGTCATTTCCAAGAAAAATAAAAACTACAGTCCAGGGTACTTCCTGCCTCAGCTGGCTAAAAAAAACTAACTAAAAGCAAAGGAGAACTCTCTCCTGCTGTCTGTGCTGCAGACAACACAGTCCAGGAGAAGGAATGGGGGATGTGAGCAATTTCTGAAAACAAACTGCATGCTTCTTTTCCCCCCTTTGCTCTCACAATCAGTATTAAAGGTGCAGAGCTTAATATCCATCATAAACAGAACAGATGGCTGGGGGTACAAGCATCATAAAGTCACCCTAGGACAGCAGAAACAAAACTTGTCATCAGAAAAGTTTGTCATGATTTCATGCCCAGTTTTACAAAGAATTGAATGTAAAATCAAAGTGCAAATCCAGGTTTCATTATAGTCCATGCTTCCACTAAAGTCTTGAGTGTACTGGATGTCACAGAAAAAAAGTAAATTGCGTTTTCCTGGGAACTTGTAGGTCTTTTGACTAGAATTTTTTCAGAAAACTGAATGAAATAAAATATCCCAAACCAAAATATACAAATTTACATTGAATTAATTTATTATCTGAAAGGTCTTTGGCTTGATTAACTGAATTAAATGAAAAGCTGAAAACTGAAATGCTCTTACAGGTAGAGAAATTTCTGTTTATTTTAAACTTTAGTTTAAAAGCTTGGCAATTACTGCAGTCCATCCATGGGGCAGCCAGAGCTGGTTCCCTGCAAGAACAGGGAACCATGTGCTTAGTGTAACTGAGGTGTCTGTTCCTTGGTAGCTACTGGTTTCTCTGAAGCTTCAGCTTCTGAGAGCATCTGGGTCCCTAGATCTCAAATAAACATCTTTCTGGATGTACTGTGTAGCAGAAAATCAGTTTGATTTTACAACTTGTACTTTAGAGGAGACACCATATTTAAGTAATTTTTCAGTGTCTATATTGGCTGCTGCTCCTACTGCAGCTGCTTTAGTAGGTTGTAAAGAAAAAAACCAACATAATAAAGCTTCATTGATAATATTTTCAAATATAAACCAGCAAGTTACCATAAAAGCATATTCCTGGTATGTAATTCTGTAACCAGCATAGTTTTCAGTGGAAAAGTTTAATTGCAAAGTTGCTAATTTCATAGCATCAAATTCCAGAAAAGTGGCTAGTCCAGGTATGTTAAAATTAATGCAAATGAAAACATATTATTTCTGTTAATTTCTCTATTTTTCAGAGCTTGTCAAGGTTTATGAGTAACAAGGAAATGGCAGGATGATGAGTACTTATATGTCAGAAAAGGAAGAAAAAGATTTGAAAAAAGTGAGAGCTACATGTTTTCCTCAGTCACGTGCATGTCATCACAGATTGCATCAGAAAGGTGCTGTCAAGCCAGCAGTGGTTAATGAGTACACTAAAACTAGATTTTCACTCAGAGAAATAGGATCAAAGGAGTAGAAAATGCAATTGATCACCCACTTTTGTTTCCAAGGATCCTTTATTTTATGTAAGGATTTTCTAGTTTACTTATACTCTGTCCTTCCTTTTCTCTTCCTTTTTGTCCTTTATTTAAAAAACTGAGAATGAAAAAGAAGACTTGTTGGAAATAAGATTAGATTAATACAGTCAACAAAGTATGTTTAATGTGACTATGAGAAAAGAGCTCCTCTAGTAACAAGAAAGCTTCAATACTGAGAAGCCAGAGCACCTGTGAAAAAGCATTTTCTTTTTCTGAATTAAATACAACAAGCTGCATATCACATTTTTAAGCATAAGAAGAAATGTAAATATTTTATCAACTTTAAACAGGTATCTTTGACAGAAAAAAATCTCTTGAACCCTATATTAGAAGATATCCACAACAAAATAAAATTTCTGAAGATAATTGCTACCCTTTATTTTCATGTCTCTAAATTAACTTTAGTTTGCATGTACAAATACTTTACCAAATACCTTGGCAGAAAAACTGTTTCCACCTTCCTTTTCAGTTGTGTTTGAAAAGAGGCAGTCCAGAGGCTGGAAAGTGGCAATGCCTACTAACTATAGATGTCCATCCTCTGCAGTACAGATTCTGACACGTATGTTGAAAGGAGATTTAACCTCTGCTCCATAAGCGAGCAGGTTTTGCATACAAACTGCTTTAAATCATCAGATAAACTATAATTCTTCATGTGGATTACGTAGGGTAACTGTAATATCCCAAAACAGGCGTATCAGTGTTTTGTGTTACCAGGTTGGCTCTAGAGCAAGGCCTGACCCTACACGTTCGGTTCCACAGTGTTTAGTTTAGTCTGTTACAAACAAACAATCCTTTATGTTTAGATCTTCTGACCTTTAAGAAGGATTAAATGTTTCAACTTAACCTGTTCTGTTGTCATATCAAATAATTTGAGGTAACTGGAGAGAAAGAGGGTTGTACCTGAAGCTCTGCATAGCAAAGTGCTTGTTCTGAAGGGTTATCAAGCCTTTCAGTGCATACAAGACTCCCTGAGCTTTTCCTCTACAGTCTTCATCTACAAAACACAGAGCCAATTGTCCAAGGAATAAACTGGAAGAGAATTTTACTGCATCTCTGTGTTTCTAAACGGCTTGACTGGACAAATTTTTCAGGCTGCACAACTCTTAGCACTGCTTTATCTGCAGTGTCAAGAATAGCACAGAGCCAAACCAAACCTGTCATCCACTCCCTGACCTTCTGCTCCTCTTTCCTCCCTGAGATGTGCCTATCAAGTAGGTAAAGAGGATCTTATTTCAAAGCTGAGTATTATGTTAGTGTTTGTCAAAACTGAGACTATCATGTCACTTTTACCTGTGAAAATGCCTAAAGGTGGGTCTTAAAGAGAATTCAGATGTAGGTAAATGTCTAAATTCTTGCTGAAGTCTAATTACTAGTATTTAAATTGGGGTTTTTTCGGAGGTGTGTGTTTGGATGTAGTTCTGAAGTGGATGAATATATGCTCACCAGAGAAGAAAACATGACTTTTTAAGAAAACAGTTGATGGTATGACTGTGTGGGATGAAGAGGGGGATGAAGCTAAACTGGGTTTATAACTGTAAACTATGAACTTCAGCCACAACAGAATTGCCCATCACAGTTTGTGTTATTAGTGCACAGTTAGGAAAAACTATAAAAGTTCAGGGGAAAAGGTTGCTTTTTCCAAGTATTTTAAGTAGCATTTTAAAAGATGTGTAGCTACTCCTTAAGTGACAGTATAACACTACTATTTTCAACAGCTTTAAGAAAATATGTGTTCTTTTCTCCATCTCTCTCTATCATTATTTAACATTTTGCTGTCACAGTTCTAAGATTTTAGGGTTTTTTTCCATTTATATGAATGTTGATTAAAATGGAGTTTTTGGAAGTGCAATTTAAACAAAGTGATATTCAAAATTTTAAAAAAATATATATAAAATAGAGGAATAAAAAGCTTTGAATTTAAACGTTCTATGTATTTTTTAGCTCTAGAATGTCGTAGTATTTGTCATCCACCTTAATTTTCTATGAAGAATATAACTGGATCATTTTTTACATCACAGTACATTTTAATTCCAGTATATCTTAAATCACTTTCCAAATGTAAAATAATTTACTATTAAGCTATATTGCCTCCAGAGAAAAATGTCATTTGTTTGTCAGAAATCAAAGGCTCAAATGTCTCCAACTGTTACTGAATTAACTAAAGAAATTGTCTTTCATTTTCTGATGGTTACTGCATAAACTATCTGGCTAAAAGACAACAGTTACTGCATTTACTAGATGAGAGATTTGGATAAGAGTTACATCATCTCATTACCTGTGGGGGAATAGAGAACTCAGAGAGAGTACAGGAGTAGGTTTTTTAATGAGCACTGAGTCAAGCAAGAGGAATACTTGAACTATCTTTTAAAAACTTCTGAAATGCATTAAGCTCAATTGTGTTTAAATGAATGCTCATGGATAATGCATGGAGGAATCAACAAAAATAAACTAGTGTGTCTAAAGGCAGTACAAAACTTTTTAACATCAAAAGTTTAGATTTGGAGCATAGTATAGCACTTGAGTGTAAACTTAGCATAGCCTGGAAAATAAAAATCAGCAGCTGATAACAGTATGGAAGAAAAAAGGGTTTCTAGCTATATTGTTACTTTCCATCTGTATCATCTGTGTCTATAGATCTATATTTATATTAGCAAAATCTATATCATCTCTATATGTCTGTATCTATATACACCTATGTCTTCATCTGTTAACTTGAGGTGCAAATTCTACACAAATTCATAAGCAGAGTTGAAGAGAGGAAGACAGAAAATTATGAGTAAGAAAAGTAGTACTTTAACAAGTAGTTCTTTAACAGAAGAGATGCAAGTAAAAGTGGATCAAATGCCCATGGTTTTATTAAGTCAGTCATATTGCTGTCATCCAAGGCAAAATAATGGTAAACATTGAGATAAAATACTGGTTACAAACAGTTAAATGAAATGTTAATTAGTTTCAGAAATATATTTCATTAAATAGAAAGTGGGTCACAATAAGATGAATTAACTCAAAATTTTTGAATTTCTAAATCTGGCTAAAGTAACTTGGGGAAACTATTATATTGCCACTTAGGCAGGTAAAAGGAGGATTATTAAAAAAATCCAACAAAATAAATGTAAAACACTTTTTTAAAAGACCGAATTTGACTACTTAGAGACGGAGGAAATATTTTAACAAAAGGAATAAGTAATAGCAAGTAAGTAGGGTGAGAGGGGCAACAGCAATCTGCATTTGGAATTTGTTAGACTCAACATTTTCATGATTGATGGGGAAATGAATATTAAATTACATGTGAATTGCATTACAATAAAATCTTTTATGATGTCAAGTTGGTGAAATAGTAAGAATTGGAGCTCGCAATCTTACATACCTGGGTTATTTGCCAGCCCTGGCAGAGCCAAGAGTTAAGTGAAGGCAGTGCAACTCTGACAGTCTGTGTGCCTTACCCTAGGCTCCAGGACTGATACCTTGCAGAAAGGTTTGGAACCACTCTAAGGTGTTTAGTCAGCCTGGTAGTGAGTGGATATGGCTTTTCTTCAGTATCTTTGCTCTTCACTAATTATATATAGTTGTAATTACATGCTGTTAGTGGCATAACTAGCAATGTTAATGAGTCAAATACGCTGGACTTTCTCCTGCCAGTTAAATTTTTAAAGGCTGTTAAAAAGTCGGAGTAGGTTTCAGGAAAGATCTATGCATTATTCAGGAGTATTGAGTAGTAGACATGTCTTAATGTGTGAGCTTTAGAGAACTCAGTCTGAAAAGATTTAGAGGCAATTCGATTATTCTGCACAAGTACTTTCTAGGAAAAAAAGATAGTGGATTCTGAAGGACACATAAATCTAATAAGACCTAAAAACCAAAATCAAGAATGTTTGCTTTCCCTGACATGTAGCTGTGCAGACATTCCCCCCAAACACTATCTGTTAACAGGTGGAGGGTATTGATGACCTACCAACAATGCTACAAAATATTCAGTGCAATTTATGTTTGAACAAACTGGATGAGATTCTGGATATGTAGTCTACCAAGGAAAGCTGCCTTTTGTCTTGGCAGAGATCAGGTCAACTGCTGTGTTTACCTTTTTGAAGCGTAGGCATAAACTATAAAATATTTCATGTCAATAAAGAAGCCATTTGAAAAATAGCCTTAAAATCACAGTTGTCTACTCTTTTGTTAACTAGCATTCTACTCTGTTCTGTGGAAAAGCATTGAACCATTTTACCTTCTTTCCCATCTATCAATTAAAATATAAAAGGTATTTTCTTTTCTCTAAACAATATTTGGATTTAGTTATCATTTTTAATATCTTAAAAAGATAATATCTTTAAACAATCATAAAGTTATTGCAATCTTTTAAAATGATCCTTAGATCTTAACATTTTTTCTGGTTTCCTGCAGCTGTACATACATCACAATGAAGTCTGCTCAGCTTGTGGTGTTACACACATGTATGAATAATAAAACCTTTTCCATTTATTGGACAAACTTGATAATTTTATAACACTGATTTAGAGAACTGGTGAAAAGAATTCTCATTATATCTCATATTCTGGCAATGTTTATATTAAAGTGAATTCTTATTCTTTTATTGGCTGGAGTTTCTTTCTGTTCAGCTTGGAAAAACTGACTATGCTAGACCTATAAACAATACTGGAACTTAGTGGAAGTTGTTGCTATGGTGGTTTTCCAAGATTAAGAAATTGTCTCACTGTAATGAAGCCTATTGAAATGCTCCCCATGCTGAAAATGAATACAACATATCTTTTAATAAGAAAGAATGAATTTAAAAAAAAATTTATGAACAAGAATTCTATGACTTGTAGACATTGTAATATGTACCTTTTAGTTATTACCTTTGATTTTGATTTGACCTTTTTCTGAATTTTTACTAAGATCTTCATGAATGTCAAAAGCAAATTGATTAATTACAACCAGAAAACCTTAATAGAACAGTTAAAAAACAGAAGAGGAGTATTTTTCATATTATCCTTGTAAATGGAATCCTGAAGAAATGTCACAATTCTTTGCTTAAATGCATTGCTAAGTTAAAACTTGGCATAACGTGCAACCATGGAAGCTTTATAAACTTTATGTACTTTTTCTTGGACTCAAATACATATATACTCTGCATACACTTAAGGAACTTCAGTGTGGGAAACAAAGCCTAAGACTGCAATTCTTTTAATTTCCAGGTTCATCACATTCTTAAATGTAACTCTTAAAGGAAGAATATTTCATTGAGTGAAATCTTTACCTAAAAAAAAAAAAAAAATGACCTGGAAAAAACATGAGTGATTAAGACACAATGTTCATGTTTCTTGGTGTATTTTTTTTTATGCATATACACCAGAGTTCACAGTAAAGAGGAAGGGTAAGGCTCTGTTTAAGGAACAAAATAGCTTTTAATGTAATTTAAATCAGTGATCTGGCTTTGCCTGGGGATTCTATTAGCTTTGACCTTACCTCAGACATTCAATTTTTCTCTCAACCCTTTAACTAGAGCTTGCAAAAAATCTACTAGAACCAGCTTTATGCCCAAGTGGTACACAGAGAGTCTGCCTTTAGTTTCATCCTATCTGTATAGAAGGCATTTCTTCAACCAGGAGATGGGAGTTTCCCTGCTGAAAATCACAAAGGAAGTGCAAAATTAAGAGTGAGGTTTATACACTACATTAATTACTAAATTTAAAGCTTAGCAATTAAGGTGCAATGAGGAAAAATGTATTGTAAACTCTTTTGAATTATTCAATATCAATCCAAGAGGGTTTTTTTTCAGTTATTATTTTACTATGCTTATTATATTTTCTGTCATATTTCAACTTCTTAGGTTGAAAACAACTTTTTAAGTTGATGTGTGTCCAGTATGCAAACCAAAGCTTTTATAAAAGGAAATCAGTACAACATAAGGAAACTATAAGAGAATATCAAATCACATGAATGGAAATCAGCAATTATAAGTACTATTAATAGTTCTGTTAAAAAAATACTAATAAAGAAAAATGATCAAGGCCAAAACCCCAGTTTTTGATTTAGTTATAAATTATTAACCATATATAGCAAAACAAAACAATATTTCCAGATGGCTTTTTTGGGTTTTTTTTGATAAAGGGTCATTGGATTGATTTCTTTTTTGAGGGGAGGAGGATGTGAAAAGAAAAGGAAGGAGAGGGAAATGTTTGTATGTATCTAGTTAATTTTACATGGTAACATTTATGACTCTATTTGCTTTATTTAAAGCTACCCCACGTATATTCAAGTAGCCCCAAGAGTAAAGACAGGAAAAATCTAATAGCAGTATTTCCATATCAGGTGAACAAAAATAACCAGTTGCTTCTCTGTTCAGAGATGAAAAAAAAAATTATTTAGGCAATTCATCTGGCATTCTGACTTTGACATAGAGGATGATTTTTTCTATTCTGATTAATTTTCTTTAGGCCAGGGAGAAACCTGTGTCTGATAATTTAAGTGTGTATCCTCATGAGATGGTTACAGCCTGTGAGAACTTCTTTATTGGCCTCTAATCTTTCACTCACCTTTTTTTTTCTAAATACTCTCCTCTTTCGGTAGCACTCACAAAGTTAGAGAATCCCTCCTCAGGCATTTCAATGGAAAATACCTGGTGGGATTTGAAAAAAGAAAAACTGGAAGGTGTTCATGAGGAGAATAATTGAAGAAGAGATTTAAGAGAGAAATTTAAGAGTGAAAATGTCTATTTCAATTAAAGGACTAATGCCTGTTTTTATCGATAAATATTATTTTTCAGTATGTGAGATGGAACTCACATACTGAGTAATAATAATAATAATAATAATAATAATAATAATAATAATAATAATAATAATACTTAGAAAGCATTCAGCCATGGGCATGATGCTTAAAAATAGGGAGGTTTTATCCTTTAAACTTGTGAGTATTCCATCTTTATCCTCACTTCCTTTACTGCTCATGGTTAACTTTTACCACAGTAAAATACAAATCAGAGCATTCCTTATTCTCCTGTTTTCCAGAGGCAGTTGATTCCTTGTTGCTTTACAGCTATTATGCACAGACACACACCCACCCCAGCAGTTTGTGTGTTATACTTTTATGATTCAGCAACCCTGAGAAAACACAAGTCATTAAAATTTTGCTCAAACAGCTTTCCTACCCAGTGAATGGTTGGTGGTTTTGTTATTAAAAATGATTAAAAACTAATGTGAATTTTGAATCCCTAGAAGGTTGCACTTAAAACACAATAAAGGTTCACCTCATTACTAAGCCTAATAATATTAGATTCAGCTTAGCATGAATATTATCCAAAGGCTGCTAGGAGTAGAGCTTTGTAGGTAGAACCTACATAATCGTTAATGCCAATCTGCTGACATTGCCTTATACAATACATTGTTATTAAGTATCTAATAATTTTACAGACTTTTATTATAGTCAGCAGGACTTCATTCAGTAGGACATTAAGGAGATGTAGGAAACCAGAACATTTGCAGCAAAGCTTACACAGCACTGCAGGAGTTCTGCTTTGCTCTTTCTGTGATGAGTCACCTTTGGGTAGAAAAGAAAACCCCATAAAATCTTTTATTACTTATACCTATTAGAGAGGATATTTACTGTGCTGTGGTTTAGAACTTAGTTCTGAACAAGTATGGATTCAAAGAAAGCCATGTTTTTCTCTTCTCTCTCTGCCTGCTTCTTTCCTCTCCTTCATTTTTTGCTTCATTCTCTAAAGTCTGTCAATCATTAACGCCAGTTTTTCTCTTTGAAGGTTTATATCACTGCTGAATCCTTACAAATGAACTATTAATGTGCAAGCACCAGGATCCCCCATTCCCACACAGCAGGCTCTTTGTCCCTGAAGCTTAGCCTTCTACCACGCTGATTCAGACCGTTGGCAACCTCATGGCTTGGAAAAGTGATTTTTTCCCATTTGAAGATGCTGTATACACTACGTGGCTCATCTATCAATGGCTTTCTAGTTATTAATTGCTCATAAATGTTCATGAATTTGTGTCACTCTGATGAACCTCTTAACTTGCATACAAGCTATTAATTATTCATTTGTAAGCAATTATGCTGATGATTTTTGCATCCTCAATAGCAGCTCATTATGTAAACTAACCATGTTAACAGTCCCTGTACTGATTTAGACCTGAGATACCGCTTTCCCTGACAGCAGCTAAAGACTTCAAGATTAAATTACTTCTTTTAACAAAGTACAAATTATAGATAGATATTAATTCTTGCCTTTGTAATTGACAAAAATGGAAATCTTTGCTCAGAAATACAACCGAAAATGTCATACTTTGTTTAATCTCTTTAAAAAACCCATAATCCTTGTCTTAGTTATAAAAAGAAAAGGTGAAGTATTAATTTTTTTAAAAATGGATTTGTATCTTGAAAAAAATTATTTCATTAGATGATTGGAGGTCAAGGATATTTGGCTGGGGTATTGTGGGTGTAGCTGGGATGGATATCCCTGATGAAATGTGTCTAGGAGACCCCAAGGTAACATTTGGAGGAGTTAGGTGGAGAATGCCAGTCTGAATTGCAACCTAGTGTTTTTCTAACCCCTTTTTGATATTCAGTTTTGAGAAGGTCAACACAAAACGATCTTGAGATTATGACAATATCCAGAGATATTAATAAAAGAGGGTATTTAGATCCTACGAAATAAATGAGCATCTAAAAAAAAAAAACCCTATATTTTTTGGAGAATACAAGAAGCTGTTTTTCTTGGAGGTAAAGGGTCATATGATAGAAGAGCAATGCTCTACAATCATTGTTTAATTGGAAGGGCTGAGTACAAGATAAGCTTCAGAAGAGATACAGAGAAAAAGACAATATCCAAGCATGAGAAAGAAAACCCATTCTAAGTAAATTCATGATTTACTGAGATGATAAAGCATTTGAGAAGTCAGAATTCATTGAGTAGTAAAAACCATACAAAATATTTTCAAACACAATCAAAATCAAAGTGTGGGTTTTTTGGTTTATTTTATTTTCAGCAGAATTGAAGAAGAGGCTAGAAGAAAGGCTTATTTTATTCTTACTTAAATTCTGCCACTCCTGATTTACATTTATCTTCCCGGCATTTTTTCATACTGTACTGTTTGGAACTGACATGGAAGGATAAATGGAAAACAAACAAATAAACAAAGTATGAAAAAAAACCCCCTTCTTTTCTTAGGTCTGAATATCCTAATAATCCCTTTGGGTCTAGGCCCTTCACAGCACTGGAGTCTGCCTGGTAGGGCTCTCAGGGACTCTGGAACAACCTGAGGACATTTCATAAAATAGGGAAAGCAATCAACCACAACCTGTCTTCTTTTCCTTTTTATTGTGAAAAATTGTGTCAGACAGATGTCCTTTTCCTCAATAAATTTATAAAAGAAACGTAAGAACAATTTCTTTGTCATTGGTATTGTTTCCATGGATCCTAGATAGCAGGGCTTTTTTGCCATTTCTCATGTAGTCTTTACTGAAGGACTGGTGTGTTGCTACACTGGGAAATCTCCACTGCTCTGCCCTGAGATTACTTGCAGTTGAAATCTTGAATTAGGTCTTAGGAGTTGCTTGAAGTGTGCTTAAATCTTTCAGTTGATGTACAGAGGAATTTAGTAGTTTAAACTAGGTAACACATCCACGTTCTGCCTGTTATGACCATTTTCTCACTTTGGAAAAAAGTCATATCAACTCGGGAATATATTATTTTATTTTATGATAGAACTGCTTTTCAATATACTCCTTACCCATAGGAGTAATGAGTATTTGTTAATAACAACGGTAGCATTGTCAATAATTTCTAGCTTAGTAATAGATTTAAAGAGTCTATATGAATAAATACATGTTCACTGAAACTACCAAGCTGGTGTAATACTTCTGTACTCTACTAAAGAAGTGGGAGGCTATTTTTGAAATTGTTATACTTATTTGTCAGTGAGGATCATGAATACCATTTAAGCATTTAAATATCACGTAGGTACTTTCCCAAAAGGAGTCAATAGTGCAGAGTCATCAGAGACTTATTACCAGCTAACACAGCACACCTATCAAAGTGCTCTTCCTTTCAACTGAGGTGCACCTCTCTTATTAGTGACATGCATTAACCATCTTCATTTGGGATTTTGCATCACTGTAGTAACTGCACGTTGATAGCTAGTTTATATAATGAGCAACAGTGCAAGAAGCAAAATATTCAGCATAATTAATTAGAAATGAATAATTAATGTCTTCCATATACTTACAAGTTCATCCAGCTGTCATGTACTATAAACACATGAGAATTTTAGAAATTTAACAGCCAAAGTGATATGAGTAAATGATAGCTGAATGCTACTTTTATACTTTCTGATCAAAATCCTACTGTCTACATCAGACTTCAAGCTCTAGGGAACTGTGAGGGCTTTGACCAGTAAAATATTATTTGTCAGAAACTGTATTGATAGGACCACGAGCAATGGGTTCAAACAGAAACGGGAAATTTAGGTGTTAGATATATGGAAAAAAGTCTTTACTGTGGGGGTGGTGAGCCATTGACACAAGTTGCCCAGAGAAGTGGTGGGTGCCCCATCTCTGAAACTGTTCAAGGCCAGGTTGGATGGGGCTTTGTGCAAAGTGATCTAGTGGAAGAGGTCCCTGCCTTGAAATCATTCAGTCATCCAGATATGAATAACATCCATTCTGATATTCAGATATGCAAAGATAAAAGTAAATAAGATATAACTCCTCTAAGACTATAAAGATGCTAGTTCTTTGTCTTTTTGCTAACTCAAATTCACGTATCTTTGGAGTCAAGTAGATAACCTCTGAAAAAAACACTGAGAACTATCCCCTTTTTGTTCATGTACAAGGAGCCCTCTTCATTGATAAAAGCAGAAAGTTTCCATGGAAAGCTAAGACCTACACATTAATGAAAACATGTACTTGGAATATAGATGATAAAACTGTCTCAGATGAACAAAAAGCCAACCAACACCTGTTATTAGATTTTTCGGCAAATCCTTAGAGAAGATAGATCTTATATGTAAGTCTATATTACAGGAAAAGTTTCAGTTTGAGCTCACATATTTCTTGACTCAGAAAACATCTTACCACAGGGCACAAATCAGAGGACAGACTTCATTAGTTTCAGTTCTACAGTTTCATTGAACTACTTGTTTGCTTTTTAGTTTTTTAAATCTCAAATCCTTGGTGGTTTAATTCTACATAGTCTAATTTATTGGTCTATAATGGCAGTTTTGTTTTCAATTTATGAATGCTTTACCTTATTTTAATTGACATTTCTGGGCTTTTAAATTATTTCTGCATGGAACTCATTCTCAAAGGGCTTCATTTGGATCTGTGTAAAAATTGATGAATGTACAGAGGAATGGGAAAGAATAAAAACAAAGAACTGGATACAAATCTCTCAACTCGAAAACAGCTCCCCAAAGGGAGATTCCTTCAAGCAGATCAGTGTCCTTCTGTGTTGAAGCCAATGGAGCTACACTGGTTTACACCTCCTAGGGATCTGGATACACACCATTAATACCTGATTCAAAGCCTATAGAAATAATTTGCTTTTAGTATTGTAGCTTTATGGCTGGAATAACCTGCTGGTATGTGTGAGCGTCCTTCCTAATGAGTTCTGACATGTTTGTTAGGGAGCCTGTGATTCTACCTTGCCCAGGGTAAATCTCTGAGGAACAGTTTCTTTCCTGGGATGCTCTTGGAGTAGTGCACACCTTCATGATTGCTGGATATAAATAGGCAACTCAGCTGTTGCTGTTCAGGAGATGTTGACTGTTTGGGGGCAGGGAGGGGGATATTCTATGGAATTGTTTACTGTTTGTTTGTTTGTTTGTTTGTTTGTTTTCTGAAACACACCTGAGGCAGTTTTTGGCTTCTAATACTAGGTATTGAAGTTGTTAATTTTGAAGCCCCTGTGAGAATAGTAGAGAAGCCCAATGCTTAAAAGAGTTTGGTAAAATATACCTCCCACTCATTTATTAGTAGCAATATGTCTACTAGGTAGTTTAGTCTTCTAACTGCTTAGGTACTTAGTGGTACCTAATTTGTGGGCTTTGCCCTCAGGAACAGGTGGACTTATATGACTTGCATATATGCATGAGAAAGTTACCCTGAATCTTGGCTGAAATAAGTTTCAGAGCAGCAGAACTGCAGCATAAAAATGTGTGAGGGATGACTTAGTGCCTGCTTGGTAGCGACTTCATTGGTTTTCATTGTCTTAAAATATGAACATCTCATTATTTTTCTTATTCCTTTTTGGAATAAGACAACAGACCTTGCTTGAGAACCTCATGAGCCCAGTAACAATTTTATTATGACACTTCTGCATGTTCTATTTTTGAGTAGGTTTTATCTGTTCTGTTTAGGCATTGTAGTTCATGTCCCAGTACAGTTAGACCTGGGCAACAGTAAACAGTAAGCAGCATGCCAGCCAGAGAGAGCTGGAGGAAATACAGATGGCTTTTCATCCAGCCTGAGGTTTTTTCTATAATTTCAAAATTATCTGCTAATTTGTTTCATTCACTAGATGGTTTATCACTGAGATGCCTTATTTGCTTGAGATAGCACAGATGAATTCTTATCAAATGATTTTGGTGGGTTTTTTTGTGAAGTAGCAGACACTTGATTAAATTATTGTTGACACTTTGCGCTTTTTACCAAAGACAAGGAAAAAATAATGCACATTGATATATCTTAATAGACAGGATGAAGTGTTTTCATCTCAGCTTATCAAGATGTAATGGCTATCTGTTGCTCCAACAGAAAAAGAAAATATGAAATTGAAATAACTTGATAGATCTTAAAAAGCACATCTCATAAATTGATGACAGACAGGATGATTTCATCCTTATACTTTGATTATTTGTCCCTTATTCATTGTCATTCCTTGTTTAAATTTGCAGCTATCAATGCCATCAGTACGCACTCAGATTGGTAAACACAGCTGACAAATAAAAAAAAAAGAACAATTAGAACTTTTTTCTTGTTTCACTTGGACAAAACGCTTGCAGTTACTGCAGTATTACTTGAATTCTCTCGCAGTTTTGATTAAATTCTCATTTTTTCCTATGAATTTAACATGAGTGATAAATTGAATACTGCCACTCTTAAGGCCAACTAAGAGTAATAAAAGTTAGGAAAAAAATAACTCTTAAATACAGAGGTAGTATAAGTAATACGGTTTTCAACCTGTCGTTGTGCTTCAGACTTTTTGCTTGATGCCATTAATGTTCTTTTAAGCCCTTTTCCAGACTCCTGTGCATTCATCCTGTTGTGTAGGAGAAAGGAATACAGGTGACCTCACCACTGATAAGTAACAGCTGTGTTAATTACCCAGTACAGTCTCACCCCTGATGAGTAACTGCTGTATCCAATAAGGATGAGTGATATAAAAGAGGAGGTTGGCCGGTAATGGGAAGGTCATCATGGAGGAGGAACTCTGAGGCCCATGAAGAAGAGGCCCATGAAGAATAATCCTGAGGAGAGAGCATCCCTGCAGTGAGGTCAGTGTGGGTGTGCAGTCAGAGCTGTTGTTGGAACTGCAGTCACAGTCTGGCTGGGTAAAAGCTGCAATCAGAGCCTGCAAACTGATCCCTGCAGGCAGAGCTCAGCAGGGAATGCCCAGCAGTCAGAGGCTGCAAGGGAAACCCACAGCAGGAGCTGCTGCAGGCAGAGGCAGGGAATGGTTGGGGTCAGGATGACTGAGCTGTAAAGAGGAATAAACCAGGACCCTTTCCATGCTGTGTTTAACAAGAACTCTGTGTCTCAGCTTATTTTTTACCCTCTAACAAGAGGGCTGCTGCAACACTGTTGCCTCAAGGTGCATAGCCTATATCATGAACTATGAGTGTTTTTGGGTGATACATTTTATGTGAAACTTTTGAATAGCATGTTTAGAAACTTTTAAATAAGATTTTTGTCTCCTAATTCAGAGCTCAAAATAATTTTTTCTTAGCTCTTTCAATGCCTGGCTATCATAATTCTCTTTAAGGGAGAAATTAATTTCATTCATACAGTAGTGTTTATACTTTTAAAAGAAATAAAAAAAATTCCAAAAGCCCAGACACAGAGCATTTGCATTAACTTTAATTGGTGAGATAATTAACTTCAGTAGTACTTAGTTTCCACTTAAATCCAAATTAAAAGTGCTTGGTTCCAAGGAACTTGAGACCAGTGACTGTGACAGCTATACAATGGTTTTCCTAGTAAAGGAGTTGAGAAGCTCTGTGGCAGCAGTGCCAAAGTTTGTGGAGAATTGGCTTGTTGGAGGCTGGTATGTCTCAATTTCATGGCCAGATGCTGTGATGGATGGCTGTGCACTGGAAAAAGCAAAGTCAACTCTGACATGGAAGCTGTTAGGAAGGTAGGCAAATCTTCCCAAAACATAAAATTATTTTCTCAGAGACAATTTTTTTTTTTGAGTCGATTTTTATTGCCATGTTTAACAACTGTTGGGATAAAGCCCACAGATTTCTAAGTCAAGCTTAGGTGTGCAGTGCCTAGGAGAGAATTGGAGGATCACTTATGCGTTTGTTGTTCATCCCTTCTGTCATATACTCTTTGGTACTGGTAAGAAGTTGCATTTGTGGGGATATGGCATGCTAATACCAGTTGTCTGTAGAAAGTAAGATATCTTTTATGAGTAGTTCTCAAACATTTCTCCTGCTTAGTACCTACAAAACCCTATCTTATTTTGAGATTGGTAGGATCCATAGCATTGTACGTTGATGCTCAAATACTGAGAAGATAAGAACTGTATCAAAGTTGTAAACTTCAATGGGCTGGTTAGCTTTTGAGATAAGCAGAGGGTTTCCTCTGGGGTTTTCTCTATGTGTTCCCAATGTGTTGGTGCTAAACCTCTTTTTTAACTAGACTTACTTTTTATCAAAGAAATAAGTAAAATGTTGGAATGAATGCTGAGTGATCTTCAATGTGAGCACTAAATCAGGCGAATATAAGAATTATATTTGCCTCTCTTTTTTCATGGCCAATCTGCTGATTCACAGATTGAATCAGAGAGAGAGGACTTCTGAACATTATGGAGTTTGCTGTGATTACATTGCTTAGCTCTTTTTTACTTCTCTGTCATAATTTGATAACAGAGGCATCCACTAATATGAGTACATCAGTGCTGTTCATTCCTGCAGTATTCTTTTCCTAGAGGGATTATAGAAAGAAATCAGCCATCCAATTCCAGAGTTTCACATGCTGCTGTGTCACAAGCCAGGAGCAGCAACTTCTTAAAATATGTTTTTTAGAATTCAATGTGACTACTTTACCACCCTAAAAATGTCAGAACAAAGTATCTTTAACACTGGTGGTGTTTTCTGAAAATAGAGTCACCTTAATAGTACATGTATTTACTACCTGTGCCTTTTAAATAAAACTAAAGCTTTTAGAAAGAAACCAAGGCCTTTTGAGATTTGGGCAATATATTCAACATTTATGTTATATGTTTTATCTCCCCCTCTCTTTCCTCTATCTCAAAGCAGTCAATTATTGGTTGGCTAAGTTATATTAAGAAAGCTATTAAAGATTACTTCCATTTTTCTGTTGGAAGTTACCTTATTACAACTCATCAGATATTTATAAGACTACCATATAAAAAAAAAAGGGGACTCTTTACAGTGAGCAGGAACAATGAAAAATATATATGCCTTGTAAAGCTCAGTATAGATACAAAAATCAACACCCAGAATAAAGGCATGAGCTAACTAGAGAAATATAAATGATACAGATACTACTTTGCAGAGATGAACAAAGTCCCAAATCTGATAAATTTTGTATTAGAAGAAAGATTAAGGCAACAAAGGGCAAGAATACATTGAAAAACAATTTCTTACGTTTAAACTAGTTGAAGAGTTTTATAAACACTTTTTAGTGACTGACTTTCAAGCGTCCCAAGTTGGATAAAGGGCATATACAAAAAGTTCTTCTCTTTTTAATGATCTTAGCATTCTCCATCTATTTTGTGTCTCGAAAAATAAAAGACAAATTTTCCTGTGTTTTTTGTTTTGAGTTTTTTTTCCTAACCTTGCCAGAGGTCACCTGAAACACTGGTGCTGAACATAGCTTCGCAATGGAATAATTTCCCCCAGGCATGTATCTTGTTTCATCAGAGCTGTAGTAAAGTCATGTTTTCCAAAAGAAAGTGTTTTTGATCATACATCAGATTTACATTACTTAGGTTTAGGAAGGCACTCTGAAATGGATGTTTCTTTTCCTTTAAATTAAACGGGAGGTTTTTCCATTTCTACGTTTTCCACCCAGAAAAGACCTGAAAATAAATGTCGTCCCAAATTTTTCCTACTTAATTTTACTTTTGTTGGGAACAAGGGTGTCATAACAAGAACCAATCTCTTGAGAGCAGCACCTCAAATAAAGGAAGAATTATATATTTGTTTATGCATAAACATGTGCATTATTTCAGTCATCTAGCATACCAAGCCTCATCAAATTAACACAATTTCCCTATAGATGTTTCCTTAAAAGCAAGTAGAAAAAGAAAAAGAGGGAAACCATGTAGTTCTGATTAGGAGTCTGAGTTTTTAGAGATTTCAGGCTGTCCTTCCCTGCATAATTTTGATTAGAAGGAACGTGGCAGAGGGCAGCATGTCTCTCCTGGACAGAGGTTAGAATGAGGTAAGGGGAAGAGTGGAGACACTTGCATTTTTGGGTTTGTGGGGAAGGAGAAGTCGCTCACATAGATGAAAATACAGCCTAACATTGAAAGATTCAAAATAATCTTGGGGTATAAAGGCACACAGATTTTCATGTGGGCATTACTTCATTAGGATTTTCTTTACAGAAAGGTATTAATTTTTTTTAGATTAACCTAAATACAGGATAAACACTGAATACGCTGAAGGATGAAATCAAGGTTAATTAAAACATCTAAGTCTTTGACTACAAAAGTGATAATTGCAGCAGAATTAAGAACAAAATAACTCTATTGAATAGTTCCTTACTAGGTATGCTCAACCTTTTCTCAGATCCTCAAAGAGTTTTTAATACCTTTTTTGCCTCTTTATTCTTATATTCTTTGTGCCCTAGAAAGACAGAAAAGAAGGAATTGAAAACTGAAAGGGAAGAAGGGAGAAGAGTCTTGTTATTTTTATGCAAAATGCCTGTCTTTCTGTGGGTAGCCTGCTTCCATCAATATATACTTTATTTCCTTACTTTCTGAGGCACACAAATATTTGCTGTTTACAAGAACTTGGTATAAAAAATGTAGAAAAGCAAAGTCAACACATACTGATATATTGATCCTAATAATGTAGAATTTTTCTTTCAAAGACTGAAACTGGGAGGAGAATGAGATATTTTACTAGGACTAGGAGGACAGGCTCCTAGTATAGCCAATAGTCTATGCTGTCAGCTATGACAGTGACTCTCCAGGAAAAGGGCTGTAACTCAAAAAGCCACATTTCTTTTTATCTTTCACTTTTTTATTCTCTTTACCCCTTTATGCGTAGTCTATCTTATAAGAAGACTGGAATACAGTGCAGCAACAGGAGTAAAAGTACTGCCTCTGAAATATATTCCTTTCTTTTCTTAGCAAGGACACTTCAAATTCTTGAGGATAATAGCTAAAAGGAAGGAGGAACAGGAAATATTATTAAAATGGAGAGGTACTTAAGATGGTGTTTGAGGAGGTTCCCTGGGTAGCCCTGTTTCATATTGTCAAATACATTTTTTTCATCATGAATAATGTGCTCTCTGTTGGAGGGCTACCTTAGTGACTTCCAGATCCAGGTTTTCAGAGGCAGGTGTGGTTGGTAGGGCTGAACGTGCCCTTTGCCCAGACCATCCAGCTCTCAGGGAGTGGATGCTGCCTACTGCTCAGCTGTCTCTGTGAGGGGCCTCAGTGTCTGTGTTCAATGGCTACAGGTGGAGGACCTGCACAGGTAAGCAAGGGATAATAGCACCACTGGTGCTGTGGACCTCTTCCCATGATCATGGCTTTAAAGGACAGGCTTAGCTGCTCTCACACAGTCAGCTTTGCCAGGATGCTTATTTCACATAACATCCTGATGTTCAACAGCACTGTCTTGAGTTACAGCAACACATACAAAGCAGGCTGGGATCGATAGAGTGCAGCAGGGAGGATTCATTATGTGGTGCATTGAAGAGGGCCTCCAGAGGTGTGCCAAGGACAGGCTCTTCCCAGTTTAGATGAGGACACAGGCACTGC
This sequence comes from Cettia cetti, assembly GCA_013401135.1. Taxonomy (NCBI): domain Eukaryota; kingdom Metazoa; phylum Chordata; class Aves; order Passeriformes; family Sylviidae; genus Cettia; species Cettia cetti. The sequence continues at coordinate 27,389 of VZUI01086957.1, forward strand.
CTGATGGCTGCTGTGGATGGGCCAGCCACAGACAGGGACTTCCAGCCCTGTGGAGGGGAAGGAGAGGTTGCAGTGCCTGGGGTGGCTCCTGCCAATGCGTGCCTGAGACAGATGGGGTGCCAGCTGAGAAAGGTCAAAAGCATCACCTATGTGTCTCCATTTCACTATGCCTCTGTGGAGAGACCCATAAGACAGGCAGATTTTGCTGCTGCAGGTGTTATTGGTGGAAGGTGGACACAGCCCCAAGGCCTGGTCAGCAGCCTCTGCTGCTGCTCCCCACCCTGTCTCTCTGGTCCCAGAAGCTGTGGGCTTGCTGCTTCCTTCATGGATCTACCTGGATCCAGGGGCTGGCACTCTGCTGGAGCCCTGCAGAGCTGCCTCAGCATCTCAGGGAACCCCACAGCCTTGGTACTTAGGTCGAGATCACAGACTTACAGGATAGTTCTGACTACAGCCAAGAAATAACTCCTGCCTGAAGAAGTGGCTAAAGAGAAAGCTGCTCTGCAGCTGGGTGAGCCCCTGGGAGTGAGAGGAGTGGGGGCAAAATATCTTTTCTTGTAAAAGTTTCTCATTCCTTTCAAGGTGTCCCATTACCCTGCATGCATAAGGGCAAGTCAGAAGGTTGGAGGCCAGAGGAGCCTTCACCTTGGAGAAAAATGTCTGGTTCACGTTGGCAGTGTACACACGTGCATAGACACCATCATTTAAATCTCAGCCCATCCCCTACGCTGCAAAAATTATGAAGACTTCAGAAAACACTCAAGAGACTGGGGTAAAGGTCTTGGCTGTGATCAGAAACTGCAGTGACCTCAGGCCCTTTCATATATGGAGACAGAAGAAACAAGTAGGAAATGAAATACTGCATTTCCTGCTTTTAGGCAGAGGCTCAGAACACTACAGCTTGAGAAGTGTTACATTTAGCTGTCTTCATCATAATTAGCTGTTATTTATTTGCTGAAAAGCTGGAAATGCATTTTGGCAAAAGGGGCTGGGAGGATTTTTCAGCTGTTTCTTTTGCTGTACCATATTCTTAGTCAATTAATTTAAGTCTTTCTGTATGTTACAGCTAATAGTACAATATTACTAGAATAAGTGTTTTCTCTGATATCTTTAGTATTCTAAAATTATAAATTATTAGAACTGAAAGGGCATTTTCCATGAAATTCTTCATTATCTTTCATAGAAACAAGCAAATTAATTTTGAAATCCATGGCTCTTATTACACAAATGAATACTTCATTGTTAGTAGGCAAATAGCTTTTCTTCTGTTTTCCTATTAATTCCAATAAATCTTTCTTTGGATGTTCAAGTGGCTTTCAAACTTTGCATTTAAAATATTATTTTGACATTAAATTTTGAATTTAATCTTTTAAGGGAAGATTTCATAGATGTTTATGAAATTAGCTTATAAGGTGGTTTTATGGATACAGACTTTTCAGATAATGATTTTAAGTTGTGAGCTTCCCCCTCTCTGCTCTTCTGGTGAATACAGCATGACAACATGCCTGCTTCTCTAACTCTGCAGAGTTTAAAAATTGCTCTTAGGCTAACAGACTTCCTAAGTTTTTATTAGATGGACAGGTGTGTATTTATATCCACTTTTGATGCTGTTTTGAATTGGAATTGCACCTACACTCAAGATTGTTTAACCAGATAATACCAAAAATGAAATCTTAATTTGTTTTTGGTGTATTTTACTTATATTGTGCATAACTTTGAATTTTGGTTATACAAAAATGGAGGGATGTGGCAATATTTTAATTTTCCCTTTCCTAGCTAAATTAACTACTACGCTAAATTAAGTATATGCTAAAAGAGCTTCCAAATTGATATATTTTGCTCGGGTGGCACTAAAAAAAATGAAATGCCTTTAGCTCCTGAGACTTTTTTTACCTGTCTAAAAGATAAGGTAATCTGAATATATACATTTATTGCCTAACTTGCCACTTTTTAATTTAGTGAAGATTAGTTTGAAGTTTTCATGTTCTTAATTTTTTTTCAAGTATGGTTAAGAAATCTATTTTCCCTGAAATATCACTAAGCTCAGTACACTGAAGTCAGTACTGTTCCTTCCCTTATAACAGATTTACAAACTTGAGCTTTGCCTCTAACTTCAAGGGAATTTTTAGGAGAAATATATTTTCTAGAACTTTTTTTTTTTTGCATGAGTTTTCTAATTCTAAAATTCTGAATTATGGGTTTTCACTTTACATAAATATGCCCAAAATTTCATTGACAGAGAAAAATCTCACAACATTCCTTCAAGTTCTCTGCTAAATTTTAACAACACAAGTGGACTGTGCTCTTTTTCATTCTAATTTGATTTTGGTTGGATACCCCTGCTTGTCTTGATATAAAGTATTAAAATTCTTCACTTATCCTTATGATAAAGTATATGACCTTTCACTTTTCTTGCATTATTATTCATCCTTCTTTGCTATCATTGGCATGTTATTTTCAGTGTTTTGACATTCCTGGCATTCTGCCATGTTCTTCATGCTTTTGACCCAGAAATGTTAGAAAGGGAGGCTCAATTTCAAAGAAGTTTGTTCCTACAGGAAAGGTAAACACCCTGTTTTAAAGAAGCTGCTTTTCTTCTGCCCTTTGTGCTCTTGGTTTCCTTTGTTATTCTTTTCCCTTTGAACAATTAACCTTGATGTATGTCTCATCACCTGTGTTTGACAGGCTGTGAGGTAAACTCAAAATATCTTCTGGAAATTATGGTGTGGACTATAAAACCTGAGCTAAATCATATTCGGTGTTCTTTTGTAGCACTCCAAACAACAAAGTTCTTGAGATTAGTAAGATATGAAAATAATTTCGCATCCAATTCTTAGTATAAAAGTTTCTGATTTTTTGCTATGTGATAGACACATCTGAAAAAATACGAAAAATATTTCTGTAGTCTGGTTTTTTTTCTGCCAAGGGGAAAGCTTGAACTCTTGAAGTAAGCCCAAATTGAACTGATAATAAACTGTGTACTCCAGAGAGGCTTGTTAACACATATAAGTTAAATTGTTGTTGATATTTTTGATGCCTAGTTCCTGAAAAAGATCCTAAAATTCAACAGTCCAGTTTTTCTTAATTTATGCAGATATTTATGGAGATAGGAAGTTATGCAAGGAAAGAAATGCCATGAGCTGTCACAGGTTTGCACACAACTTTTCAAACGAGACATTCCTACCATAGTAGGAGGTTTAGGCATCTTGGGCCTAAATGTGCAGTCTATGCCTAGGTGTTCATAACCTTTGTGAAATATGATAACTTACACTCTATAAAATTCCTGCTTAGGAGAAGGAGATGATGTGCACTACTTGACTGTTTATAAATCTAGAGGTTAGAACACTTGCCCAGCTTGTGGGTGGTTTACATTAAAAGGCCTCTAGATAAAAATAATGAATTTTAGACCCCTGTCCTGTGCTACCTTTTCCATACTCTCCCTAACAGCGTGAGTTTTACATCCTTTGTGATGCAATGAGCCTGGTTGGACACGAAGCTGTACGCTGGTTCAAACCTCTGGCTTGCCAGTTAGTAAATTCCCTGGCAAGGTATGTTCCAAGACTTTAAATGCTCACTGATTGAGATAGCGTGTGCTCTATTTTCTGAACGAGTCAGTTTACTTATGAATGAGACAAAATGACATCTTTTTTTGTGCCCATTTAGAAGACAAAAGGCAATGAAAGTAATCTCAGGGATTCAGGTAAATATCTGGATAACATCTAGCTCTCAATGGGACTTATCTGTTTAAAGCTGCAAACCTGCACCTCAGCCAGAGTTGTTGTGGGCTTCTGAGCATCCCCAGGTGCAGAAGGGATCACAGATTTATAAAGGTTGACATGCTGGTTCACATCTCCTCTACAGTTTCTATGTAGTTCATCCTGAAAATGTGTGAACACTCCACTTTTAACCAGCTAATGCTGGCTGCATTGGACAGCAAGACTTAATACAACAGTCTTTCTTCGCATTTTTCTCAAGACTTGAATGATTAAATGAATGTTCAGAGCAACAGATACTGTAGAGAAAACTCCAGTATCCAATACACAACTTTGATATAAGAGGGCTTATAATAGGTCTTTTTAGTGATTGAGTGAACCATTTGTAGTGCTTGAAAGAGAAATAAGGAAGTCTGACTTGTGACTCGATCTGCTCAAGAGGAAAAAACCAAGAAATGTATGGCACGTTTTATGACTAGCTGATTTTCACCCAACTCTATTCATTTAAACTAGTAATCTAATATAGTAGGGCAGAATTCAGACTCTGTCATAAATGGTATGAAACCTTGTTCATTTATGCATTACTTTGTTAGCTCAGCAACAATTAAGACATTGCTACTGATTTCCTCTTTACATTTGGAGAATACCATTTTTGCAAGCTCAATAAATATCATAGGGTTTTCAAAGAGAATGATTTTTTGTAAGATTTGCAAAATAAATAATATTCACTTTTTATTCAACAATAAGATTATCAGGATGATAAACTAAGGAGATTTACAGGTTTTTTTTTTTTATTAAAACGTTTTCCAACCCTCTCTTCGACTGATAGTTTAAAAATCACTTGTTTCAACTTCTTTGCATTTGCAGATAACATGCACCAAGAATTCATACAGGAGGAGTGTGGCATACAGTGTTACCAACTCTTCTGACAGTAATTTATTGTCCCAACAGTTATGTGATTTGATTACTGTGGGTATGTCACTCAAGACACTCTAGCAATAAGGAGTCTATTGGAAGCAGTGTCTCTAAAGTACTATTAGGCACTTTGTTTCTTCTCCAGACTAAAAGGATAATTAATGACTACAGAAAATTCGTAAAAAACAATCTATCATTTCTGACCACTTGAAGCAGATTTTTGGATGTCCTGCAGTGAGCTGACTGGAAAATATCTGCATGTATGTTCCACCTTTTGGAAGCTGAGGACTTGTCTCATATTTCATCAATTAACTAAAATGAGAGTATGACTGGACTACAGACTTTGACTTAAGATTTCAGAAACTGGAAAAAAATTGCAATCAATATCACCTGGCAAAAAAACTGGGATTCCCTGATTTTCTTTATTTTCTTTAAGTGTTTCAAGTTGGAAATCCTATCTTGAGGTAATTTCAAACTTCTTTTCAGATTTTCCCCTTTTCTGTAGATGGTGAACTAGTTTAGGTTCTTGTCTTACCTTACACAGAAAATTAACTTTTTTTACAAACTTAAATTTTAAGCAAAAACCAATTACTTCTGCATTACATTGTATTTTTAAAACTATTACAGTAAAATCAGGGTGTATTTGACCCAATCTTTTTTACCTCTGTGATCAATTTTTGGAATCTTTTTTCTGATAAAAAATGCAGGTGCACAAGAGTAATGAATATCAAGAAGACGTTTTAGTGTTAACTAGGGACTTGCAAAAGATCTTATTGGTGAATCTGAATAAAGGCTGGTTTAACAGACCATGAAAGTTTAGGCTTTTCTATCCAGGTGGCCATGCCATTCACTTTTTAACAGGAAATTGAGACTACTTGTCTATGTTTAAATCTGTTACTTAACACAATGTCATTTCATCCTTAAATACTTAGCAATGTTTTTCTTTTAAAAATAAGTTCTGGGGATAGTATAAAAGGCTAAAATACAATAAAATGTTTGAAATATTCTAATTTATCACCTTATAACTGATACTACATGGCATTTTCTCAAAAAATTATGAAAATACTATTGTAAAACAGGAGATGATAATCCTAATATTGGTTTCAGGTAATGACACAAATTTTACCTGAAGATCTATTTACTTCTTCAGGTCTTTCAGATATATTAAATAACTAAATAGTAAAAATAATATAAATTTAGATTTTGAGATTGCTTAAATGACTTTGAATGCAAATTATTTCTTTAGTTAATAAAAACAGATTTTTAACACTTTCTTTATGGGTAAATCTGCAATAATAATAACATGAATTTAGTAAACTGAGCTAGCTGTGCTGAAACCAGGAAAACAACTGAATTGATTTAAAGTAAACCATGACATGAAATTATTTTATTTTGAAGCATTCTTCTTTCACATTGTAAACCAGAATTTTTGTAGATGACATTTTTATAGCATGACAAAATAAGTTTTAATGAGTAAAGGGTTGTAATTTGTTGGATTACTGAGATTGAGCTGACCCAGTCGCTGAAGGTTTCAGACACAACAAATCATGTAACAGTGTATAAAGCAGCACAATACACACACACTCATAAATATATATAAAATACTACTGACCCATATGATTAAAATTGTTTATAAGGCAGTGAGCTTGACAGGTGAGAGAGAGAGATTTCTCCCCAGAACACATATCACCTTGGGTAAAATATATATATATATATTGGAGGGTTTTTTTTGATATTGATCAACTATGATTTCCATCACATACTTCTGCAGCTCCTGGGTTTATGACATGTCATTAGTGATAGTATTATTGATGATGTTGTTTCTTTTTATACAGGGGGTGTGTGATTATTACATTGACATTTTTATATTTTATATCAATTTTGCATGTTGTCTTGAAAATAGCTGCTCTTGAAGTCAACACTGTACAGCTTCAGAATTCATCATCATAAATCCATTACACTTCCTTTTTTCCAGTCAGTTTGATCTCTCTGGGAAAGTATGTCATGCGTCTTTATAAACAACATGTTCTGCTCTGTGGAGATGAGTGCTAGTAAAAAAAAAAAAAATCAACAAAGCAGCAACAAAAATAAAACAAAAATCCAACATGGGTTCCCCATATAAAAATGTTTTCCCCTTGGTGAGCTTTCTCCATAGCTATGCAAATTAAATTTGGCAAGATTTTTGTGACAGCAACAATGCATGTTGACAGTCATGTCGAGACTAGAATTTGAGGTAATTATACTGTAGATTTTACTATATGGTGCCATGTCTTGATCTGAGACACAAAGTCACTCACAGTGAAATCCACCTGCTTATAAATATTGATGTTCCCAACATGACTTGTCAGATTGGTGATGAGTACAAGCCCTTTCTTATAATCCAGCAAATTATTGAACAACATAAGTTCGCTGTTGTTTATCTTGCCAGCTTTGTTGTGATCAATTGCTGTATACCAGATGTCAGCTGCCAAAGCAGCACATTGAAGTCATCTGTGATGAGCAGTTTGCCTGCCACAGGATCCATGCCAGTGTTGCAGTGAAGGCTGTTGAGCTTTTTATTTCCCTCACAGAATTTGGGGCTTTTTGTTTTCAAGTTCCAGTGACAGCACTGTTGAACTTGCCACATAAATGGTAGTAGCACTGTTATGAAATTCCTGCCTGAATGTGTTTGATTTTTGTTTGTTGGGTTTTTTTTTTTTACTGGACCACATAACTCTGTAACTGCAAATTGTGCAAGGTTATTGGCGTTGCCTGGGCATGGTCTCTGTGTCTGGGTTCCAGAGATGATTAGTTCAGCTGTTCCTTCCTGGATTCTCTCAGTACCGGTATGCTCCTACAGTCTTCACAATGCCCTTTGCTCCCCCAGCAGAGTCTTTGTTTTATCTTTCACTCATATCGTTATGAGAATGTTAGTATTGATCATTTCAGCTATCACCAACTTCCTTAATTTTCAATAGGATCAGATGCTGTTTTTGCATGACTTTCTCACACATGGTTTCTTTTACTCACAAGGAAAACTGGCTGTGTTTGATTCATGCCTTCTTTTAAAACATACCTGAAAGGTTAGTGGTTTCTGAATTTGATTTTTTTGTTAGTAAATATGGGCTGCAGTTTTGAAGATCTTCATGTAATTTTATCTATTCTATCCAAAACTGAAGCTGTGACTCTTTTGAAGGGCAACTTGTATTGTTCAGGAACTGATACACTTGTGATTGGAAGTTTTAGGAATACATAAAGCCTAATAAAAGGTGGAGTAGTACAATTTTAAGGAATTGGGGTCATTGAGTTGGACAGTGGATAGTGAGATCTATCTCAATAAAGGGATGAACAAAATGTGCTGAGTACTCCTCCAGAGCTGTTCTTCCAGCAAACACTATGATGAACATTTTAGCTGTCTCCTAGGTCACATGAAATATTCCCCATTAGCACACAAACTGAGGAAAGATGCTGAATGAATCCCCTGAATTTTTGTGCTGTAAATCTCCATTGCTTAACTTGTCTGTGGCCCTGATGATTAGCAGAATAAGGAGTAAGAGGCTTCCTCCTCCTCCCCCCAACTAGAAACAAAAGGAAAACTGAGCAGTAACTGAGAGGTGCATATGACTTTATACCCTACCAGCTTTTAGAGAGATGTTGTACAACATATTTGAATATTCTCTTCTAAACCAGGTCCTTTTTCTAAAATAATTACTGACAGCTCTATGGGGAATAAAATTGAGGATGATATGATTACAGAAATCTTATGACACTACTTTCTAAAAGTGGACACCCAACTTAGGCTGTTTTCTTGTTGTTTCTATGAAGGGCTTTTTTTACAATAGTTATATTTTTTCAGTGAGCAATGCATGCTTAACCAAGATATATATGTATCACCTGTGCATCTAATTTTCATGTTTCAAGCAAGTTCCTCATTATTATGAAACACTGTATCCAGCTTCTTGTTTTAAAAGGGTATATGAATTGAACAATATTAGAGGGCAAAGGAAGGCTCATTGAATCTTGAACTAAGAGACCAGGGATTTCTGCCAGGTCATTTGGCAAGTCTCTCATGTTGACTGTTTCTTCAGTACTTCTGAAACAGGGTAGTTCTAATTTAAATTTATTGTGCTCTTGTTGCTATATCAAATTTTCTATTTTTTAAATGACATGTGACTTAGTAGCTTTAAAAATTGTGTTCATATATTAAACATATATGTGTATACATATTTGTACATGAAATAGTTCAACTTTCACAACAAAAAGATTTTAATGCCATACAACTGAGCCAGCTTCTGTTCAGTGTGAAGGGATAAAAACTGAACAGAATAATGTCAAAAGACAAAGTATAATACTAAACATAATTTTAGACCTTCCTGGCATCCTAAACTGCTAAGAGAAAATAGGATTCAATATCACAAAATCAGTATCTGCTGGGAAAATTAAATATTTGTGTTACATCTATGGGCAAATGAGCATTAATTAGAGCTAAAATCAATGGGGAAAATATATATATACCCAAGTATTAAAAAATCTGTGTGTTCATATACTCTCCAAAAAGAGCACAGCTTTTCTTTTAAAAGAGTAACTCACTCTAAGGATATTGTTGAAATGGTGGCCATGAGAAATACTGCCAAGTCTCTGCAAGGTTTGTCAGGGCAAGTAAAATGATGAAGGCAGACTCCTCCAATAAACTCTGTCTCTCCTCCTTTGTGTGTTGAAGAAGCAAGTGCAAAGTGCAGTTTATAAAATGTGTTTTTTTCCATGGTTGTCCATCACTGGACCTGCACAAAGGTCTGTCCTGATTTGGGAGCAGGGGGAGGGAGGAAGGTTGATACCTGCACACAGGAATGTTGAAAGGCTTTGGCATGTGTATTGTATAAATACATAATCTCAAACCTATGAACCAGAAACAGTAGCAAGTTTGAATGTGTTGCAGAAATACTTTTTGGTCTAGATCCATAATTTATCGAAATGTAAATTTAAGCAGAATTGCAGTAGCAGCTCAGGTGTTCTGATCTGGATATATGAATGTGTTAGGCAAATGGCTGCATTATTTTGTACCTGATAGATTGCTTAAATAGTGGAATTTGCAGCTCCATGATCAGCTCATTTTCACTACTTTCTCTGACACTTTTGGGTAATGTGGAACAGTTTCCATTTACTGGAGTAGCAAAGTGCCTTAATCTTTCTTATTGATTTATTTCATGAAGTTTCAAATTAATATTTCCATTCAAGTATTTAAAGTTGAAATTGAATCTCAGTTGAAGATTTTTTCAATTTCAGCAACCAACCAAATGCACAATACACGTATTCTGACAAGGCCATTTTGTAGTAAATAAAGAACAGATTCATAGCCTCCAGTTTGCCAAATATTTGGCTATCTTTTATTTCTCTCTAGTGACTCCAGAATATTAGGAATATTTGCCTCAGCAATAAAGGTATCAAAATATCGAAAAATCCATTATAGTATCTTTTCTGATACCATAAGGCAAAATATGTGTAATAATAAAAATATTTGAGGTAACATTTCCTTGTCTATGGAGTCAAAGTTTGTACTAAACCTCTCTCTCAATGCTTTTTCAGTAAAGTTTCTTAATAGTAGCGATTCATTTTAATTTTCTGAAGTTTAATTCCCAACCATAGCATTCTGAACGTATGCATTTTAGAATTACTAAGTGAATATCCTAAAACTAATTCCAAATAAGCCCTGATAGCACTTAATTTAATAGAAGGTAAAATTCCAGGTGCAATTAATCACTGCTCTGATAGAGTAGTCAATGCTTTATGATCTTTAGATGTTTTACAGTAAGGTAAGATCATCTCTACATCTTATGGAGATATATCATCCTCATTTACAAAGAATATAATGCAATACTTTCACCTGATTCAACTAAACCAGCTGAGTGATCTTGAAATTTAAGCTGATTGATTTATAAGTGATCTTATACTGACAAATGGTTTCTGTGGAAATGTGAGACTAGGTGTGGTGTCAGCAAATTTTTGTGAATAAAAAGACTTCCTCTAAATGAAGACAAATTAGTCTTTGCACAAACATATTACAACCACTTTTTTTGTTTCCTTTCTAATTGAAGCTATGTGAATTTTTTTTCCTTATCTTATAACCAAGTTTAAAAGATTAATGGAAGACTTTTGTAAAAAGCCATCAGAATAGGAAAGAACAAAGATATTATTAACCAGATTTTCTGTCTGCCTTGTTGTTACAGAGATGTATAGGACTATTCTGTTCACCTATAATATCAGTTGATACTGACAAACACTTGTCTAAATTTTAAATGGTTATGAAATTTCATATTCCCTGTAATCCTTCAATTTGTTTAGAAAACTTTTGTTCTATAATTTCCTTAGTCCAAGAAAAAATGTGACCAAACTCGTTTGTTTATTCAGAAGATCCTAAAGAACTTTCTATTTTAGGGTGTTAATAGGAGAACTTGTATATGCACATGCATACATTTATAAACGAGTAATAGAAATTATTTACTACAATGGACTATAATTTATTCAAGACAACTCTGCTCTGAAACAGAATTTAGTACATCTGTGGAATTCCATGCTCATGGAATTTTGAGATAGAAAGCTGTTGGATTTATTTTTGCATTTATGAATGTTCTTCCAGAATCCTTCTGCTGTTTACTTTGTTCCAACCCTAGCTGATGTTTAAAGCAACCAACAACTACCTCCTGTGCAAAAGGAAATCCTATTATCATTATACTGATCACATCCTTCTACTTCTGCTAGGTAAACTGGATGCTCTTGCTGTCCTCAGGAGTGTTTCCAAACATGTCTGTAGGAAGGATACAATAATATTTTGTGGCTTAGTTTCTTACAGAGGCAACCCTTGCGTCACCTCTGCTGCAAAAACCTTGCCACCTACAAACTGTGATAACATCTTAAAAAAATATTCCTAAAAAAAGTCTGCATATATAAAGTATCTTCTAAAATTCTTCCCTAAAGCTGTAAAAGAATCTAGATAAGTTTCTCCAGCTTTCCAGATGAGTATTGTAACAATTAGTCTGGGGGAAAATGAATATTCTGCTTTCAGATATACTTTTAAAGTGCTGTACTTCCAACATGGGATTATTCTTTCAAAGCCTATTTTTAGTAGAGGATTCATTGCTATGCGTCCTGAATTCAAGATGGTAGAAAAGTTCCTAGTTTGGGCTAGAATTTAAGACAAATTCCTGTCAATGGTTTTCTTCCAGATAGAAATATCTCTTCAGATTCAGTTGGTTCCTGGATTGCTCTGGCCATGATGGAACTTAGGTGGTACAGAAAATCATACAGAGACTGTCTTCCCATTTGTTGTTCAGTCTGTAGCTCTTTGAAGGAAAACTAAAGTTTGGTGGGTTTTTTTAATTCATTAATTCAATGGTATTGCTACTATTTGCTCAAAAAAAAAAAATTCTAGTCTATTTCTTGGTCTCTTCTAAGGCCAAAAATGTAATATCTTGAAAGACCTGAGCCATTTATTTAATTTCAAGAAACTATACTAGAAACAGATAAATTCTGATAATTTTTTTTTTTTGTTCAACATAGGCATATTGAGAAAGCCCCACTTAGGCAGACCACTCATCCATCTAGCACAATATTGTGTCCAGAAGAAATGCAGGGAATCTCTTGCCCTCATGCTCTGCCAGCATAGACAACTGTTGTGTTAGGGATATTTGAGGGACTACCACACTAATCCTTTTATGTCTCTTGTCCAATAATCTAACTCATATGTTAACCTCCTGTGTGCACATGTCTTTGTGTCTACAAATTCTACCACCTGCCGTGGTGAAGAAATATTTTCTTTTGTCTCTGTTCATCTGATCCCCTGCTTCTTTTATCGAGAACATGTTAGATCTTGTATGCAAGCACCAGCTGTGCATAAAATGCCTCTTGTCATTATGATTTTGTAAATATTGGTCAGCGTTTCTTCTCCAAATAAAGGAGCACCAACCATATTAGTCCTGAACAGCAGCTGCCCCTTGCCTTTGATCTTCTCCTCTAATGCCAGTAGGCTCTTCCAGGAATGGAATACCAGAGCCACATGCAGTGCTCATATGTGGGTTTGGTCTTTTTATGTGGCAACAGAATGAAAAATTTTGTGGTTTTCTCAGTATCTACCATGTTGATGTACAAGATGTCATTGGCTGCCTTGCCAAGCACTGAACATTCAGCTGATGAATTCCAAGGACTCTAAAAGTGACTCAAAAAAATCCCTTCTGAAATGCAATAGCTAGTCCAGATTTTTGGACTTTATTCTGCTTACATAATAATCTCATTTGATTTTTCACATAAACAAATAATTGTCAATTTGGTAAAAAGGGTTATGGAAAAATTTCTCATGGTGTTTTTACTCACTAATAAACAAAAATTAAAGAAAATAGTGACAGATATATAATGCTGGTACATCTTGGAATAATAGAACTACCTTGCAGAATTATATTTTTATCTGTGAAAAATAAATGAAGACTGGTCAAAAGTTCTAATCAGCTGAAAAAAAACTCAACTGGAAATGGTAAAAGAGATTACATTCTGAATGAAATAGAAGATTAAGGCAGGGAATTATGTTTACCTTGCAAGTAGGAAACAAACAGTTGGAAATAAGTAGATGAAAATTAGTATACTGTCTTTCAAGTGAAAAAAAGAATAGAAATGGTGGCTGTTTCACTCTGCTCCTTTTGAGGTCCTGTTTTGATTCTCATGTGATCTCTTATGGGTTATGCTTAAGTTCCTCCTGCAGAAGGTGGTATGGGTTATCAGCCTTTCCCACCAGTTCTACCATACCAACTTTATTTTATAACATCAAGAGTACACAGAAGAGAGAGGGTGGGAAGCAGAGAGAAAAGGAGTGAGATACTGGGAATAAAGATTAATCAAGCAATGTCCAGTTGTCTTCAGTGCCTGGGCTTCTTTAGGGTGGCAGACAGTCTAACCATATTTGCTTAAGGACTGCTCAGAGGGCTGAGACAGAAGAAGACGACTTTGTTTTATTTCAAGGCAGGAAAAGGCATGATTATTCACAATTCAGAATTTAGCAACAGAACATGTTCTCATTTTTTCTTGTCATAATAGAAAACATGTAAAAAAATCTTTCCAGAAAGAATTTTTTATTCAGTTTCTTAAAACTGAATTTGATGTTTCAGTGTCAAAATTGTCAGTGCCCTCTGATATGAAATTCAGAATAACAGATGTCATCTAAGACCAAGGCATGTGATGTTATAAGTGGTAGACCTTTGTGTGTATTGATTACATTAAAATTGGTAGTATGGTACCTTTAAGTTTTGTTCTGGATATTTCTGTAATATTTTGGCTGTACTGACATAGTTTGCTCTGTTTATTCCATGTTTCTTATATTTTTCATTTATGAATAAAATATGTGGAAGGCTGTTAAGCCCCATAGACTGTTTAGCAGAATTAAAATTGGGTTACTCAAGATCAGGTTCTCTAGATTGATTCAGCTTCTTTGATGTACCAGGCATAATGCCAACTTCTGCCAGCAGAGAATTTTCTCCTCATTTAAGGTTCTCTCAACTCGATGTCTTGTGCCCTTTTCCATGTGCCTCTTCTAAATACTCTTTCATTGCGTGATCATGGAACATTGTTACCTAGCATACATGAATACATTAATATCAAGGAATCATCCTCTTCTTTGACTGCAAATGTCCACAGACATGGTTTGTTTCTGTAGTCCTTTGAATGATAAAATAACCCTAGAGTGAACACAGGTATTTCAGATAGCAATATAGTTAGTGTTTTCTTGCCTGAATCATCTTCAATAATGCATTACTATTGCATCTTCTCTAGATATGCTTGGCTTTATCTCTGTTTTTCATGTCTGCTTTGCTCAGCTTCTGATTTTTGACTCGATGGGGTTTTGAAACCTGGTATTAACCTTACCTTATTGGTTATTTATTCTGTTCCTTCCAGATCATCAAGCATGTGAGGAGCAGAGAGAGTCAGAGGCTTGAATTCTTGCAAAGATTCTTGTTCTTTGCATTAAAGTCAGTACAGAGCTGCTCTCTCTGTGACCTTTCTTCCTTTATTGCAGTCTGCTCTGCTTCTCAGCAAGGTAGAAAGATGCTGTTGCAATGAGACATTAAATTGCCTTTGCTTTTATAGCCTGTCATCCATATATGCAAAGCTTTATGAACTTCAATTTCAAAATTTTGTCTCTAACAATCTGCTTTGTTGCATCTGTGCTTGCTCAATAGTTATGAATTAAGGCATGCTTCCCTAAAGGGATTTGGTCAAAGTTATGATGTTGCTTTATTATTCCCCCTGCATAAAATTCTTTTTCAGTCTTACCATTATTTCATTGTAATACACCCCAAGGCCACTTTGGGTTGCTTTGAAGAGCCTTGAAAGACAACAGTATAAACATTAGCAATTCATGTGAACAAAACATTCTAATAGCTGTGCTGGAAATATTGAAATATTTACTGGAAAACAGTGAAGAAGAGACATAGCCTTACAGATTCATCACCAAAGAAAAATCAATAGTCTGGTACAGAGATCCTCTGAAAGAACCTAACACATATTGTTTATTTTCTATGTTGGTGATACTATAGCATCAATTAGAGAACAATGAAAAGAAAGCAAGCCTGAAATGAAATCTTTTAAACATTTTATTCCAAATGAGTAAAAGTTAAGAGGCCATAAGAAACATGTAAGCAAGAAGGCACAAAATTGAAAAAATATATATTAATTTAACTGTCCTTATACAAACACATCATAATTCAAAATATAAGTATCTGGGGAAATATCAAGGCCTTACTTTCTTTTTATGTGAGAGTTTCTCACGATTGAAAGTAGCATTACTTGCAGACAGGTATTATCCATATTTTTAAGTAATTTCTGACTGTCCTGTACAAAGCCTGTATCTTTCTTTTTCCCTCAGCTTCCCTACATAAGAAAAAAATGGAGAGACTTATTATGGACTTATTATGCTTTGGTATACTTCATGTTTTCTGCAGCACATACTGCAGGATTGGAGAAAAGACACACACAAACAAAACCCAGAAACAAACCATCTTTGATAGGACTTGAAGTGTCAAGATCATGTTATCATGGTGTTAAGTGAATAAGTAGTATATCATCATGAATCAATACTTTATCAGAGCTATCCAAAAACCCTAGGATCAAACTGTATACACAGAGGGCAGAGTATAAATCAGGTTACTGGATTTCCAATGGACTGTTTTGTAGTGCATTCATTTCCACTGAGAATGCAAAGGCATTCTTACTGTCTTACACAGGGCCTTACCCTTTTTTACAAGGGTAACCAAGCAGAAGGAAGATCTACCAAGTTAAGGGTTTTGTACTTCAGTTCCACAGGCAGGGCTTCTTGACATTCTTCCTACAGTACATACACATTTAACTGAAATAATGACTGGGCCATTACTAATTATCTCTGGGAGATTTTACAGGACGAAAGATCCCAGAAAAGTGAAGATGGGAAAAGATAAATTACTGCCTTAGAAAGGAAATGAGGCCACAGGGAATTACAGGCCTGTGAAGCTGCGTTTTGCCAACAAGAAAGGTTCCAAACCAATCTGAGAAACATTCAGTTTGTAAACACCTTGAGTGGAATAAATTCAAGTTGATAAGAAACAGCCATGACAGAACTTGCTCAGTGAATGGCAAGATGCAGAAGACCCAATAATTCTCAATAAGTGCAGCCGAGTTCTTCAAATATTCAGAAAGTTGTTATAAACTCAGTGGTCAATTTCCCCCAGAAGCAGGAAGAGAAGAATGATTAAGCTAATTTGATCATCACATATCTGTGTTTAGATTGATAGTAGGATAGTTGTTTCCACATACAAAAATGGATTTTTCACTTGATTACAACTGATAGATAGCAGTATTTTGGAAATAATAGTAGTCAGTCCTGCAATATAATTTGGAAGTAGATTATATGACTCATGCTTTCATGCCCTTATATCTACACCTCTAAAGGAAATATATTTTGCATTTTCTGGCGTCACAAATTTGCAATGAAGTCAAGGAGCTGTACTTCCCACCTCAGTTTTTGAAGTGGTGGATCAGGAAAAAAAAAGTATTATTTCATTGCTAAGTCCATGTTATAGAAAATTACTGTTTGAGAATAATGAAAGGAAATCCCTTTCATATGTGCTCTATTTATATTCCAACAGAACATTTCTTAAGGGTAATCATTTTGTTCTGGAATTTCAACAGTAAGCAGAATCCTGTTATTTTGATGAAAAAAACCAAAAAAGCTGAAAGAGAGCTGAGACTTGAATATATGAAACACATAGTTCTGTTTACTAGAGCTTTGCTTTGGACAACATTTGCAACAGTGATGTTGTGTTGTTCCTGTTATCCTGTTGTTCCCCATTTGCAAGCTGTTATGTTGTTCCTGTAACATTTCTTCCTCTCTCACCAAATATTTAATGTATTGAATGACCCATCTCTCAAATGGCCATATGGGACAACCTAGAATGGGGAGACAAATCACTTGCAGAGCTTCCTGCCAATGAAGAGAACAGCAGATGTTAACTCATCGTTCCTCTGCTTCACCTCAGCTGAAAAAAAATACCACAGGATAGTTGGATTCAGTCAAGTTAAAGGTCTTTTAGAACCTGATTTATTCTGCCTTTTTTTTTTTCCTCCCCTTTAATTCATGATAAAGGAGGATTATGTAAAGGTGCACAGAATACAGAGTAATTGCAGAAAGAGCAAAGTGACAGAGGGATATAAAAAGTTCCTAAAAGAAAGGTGAATGCAACACAATAAAAAATAGTTTCAGTTGTTAATAAACTGTGGTGGGTCTCAGATGAGCCAGGGGCTTATATTTTGGGGATCTGCCTTTACAGCCTTTTGTAGACATGTGCTGTTTGCACATCAAATCAGCAGCATTAACATCATGCCCATGTGCAATTTGGCCTGAAGCATTTTTTTAGAGTTTTCTGGTCATGAAAGATATCCCTCAGAGCATCACCACATCTTTCTTGTTATTTCTGTCCCTATGGAAAGCTGAGGTGTTCATATTGCTGGTCTCATCTCTTTGTGAAATACACGGCTTGTATAAAGGAAAAGCTTGTATGATAGGGTTTAAAATCAATAATCAAGTTACATAATTGAAAGTTGTTTCCATAATTGAAAACAAAAGCTTACAAGTAAAACCAATATCACTAACATCATGTTTGTCAGTTATACAACTGAACTTTGGTCACTCAATCTGCTTAGCAAGTTCAAAGGAAAAAAGCTAATCTAGGATATTTGGGCTAGTGCCATCAGAAGTGCTGAAGAAATGTGTTCTTCAAGGCAACACTCACAACCTAAAGAAAGCCTGGAACGGCTGCCTGCCAAGCTATGAATCATCTGTAATGGTCTTGGCTTACCTGCAGCTCTAGAGAACTTGGGTTTCTTCTTTCTTTCTTTTTTTTTTTTTTTTTCATTTTTTTTTAAGATTTCAGAATCCATAATTTTATTTGCATAAATACAAAACCTGCTACAATCTCCTCAGTTCTAGATACCTTTTTCAAACTTTTTTTTTTTTTCCTTTTGAAACATCTGATATAGACCTAATTTCTATGATTTCTCTCATCCTTGTTTTTGAAAGTTGTGGTGGTAAAAAATAACATGATTGTTCTCAAAGGGATTGTTCTGGTGTTATTATTCCTCTCCCACCCGTACAAGTATGAGACACAACTTTTGCAAGACCCCTGATGATTGCTGGATCCCTGGAATATCTGTTTCACATTCCACAGACTAAAGTGTCAACTGCTGTTTTATTCATTATGTATTAGACACATTTATTCCATTCCTTCAAAAGCTGTGGTGAGTTACCAGGTGTCAGTGGAGAGTGGAAGTGATGTGTCTATTAGCACATTGTCCTGCTTGGACCTGGCTGTGGCAGAAACTCATTTCTTACAACCACCACGTGTTCATCCCCAAGCTCTTGAATTGTTCACTATGATTGAATTTTTATTAAGTAGGCATCATTACAATTAAAATAACTATTCAAGTCATTCTTCAGCAAAACTGTTAGCAGAATCAACCTCATAACTAATTGGCCACTGGAGATCATTAGTGTTGTATGAAATAGTTGTTTGAAAAATATTTTCTTTGTATGTTGAAAAGCAGACACAGCAGATTTAGGTAAGTGCAAACTTTGCTTGGTCTATGACAATACAATAAATAAATGAAAAGAAGTAGTTCTTAAATTGTAAGATGTAACATTTCAAATGCATAAAAAAGAAAAAAAACGAAAGCATAGAAGGAAAGATGCAGAAAGAGGAAATGAAAATTAAATTGCATTGATTCCAGTTGGCTGCAATTACATCTGCTAGTAGGTGTGAAAATTTTTTTTGTAATTATTTCAAATACATTTTTAATAAATAGAAATATAAGAATATTCTGTAAAATATTGCCTAAACATACAGCACTAACATGAATAAACAGTTCTAAAGTTTCAAATGGATTTTATGATCTATTTTTGACATTTTGATGCTTAAACTTCTGATTCTAAATTTCTGTGAACATTTTTGGGTTTGAGTCTATCATGCCACTATTATTTTTACTGGATGTTGTTTATTTCATTAATAAAGGTCAAATTCTAAGGAAGTACTTCAATTAAAAATGTACCAACAGTCGAATCTGATAGAAATGATTGATTTGCACAACTTAGGAAAATATCTGCTTTCTTGGTATTACAGTGAAGAATATATTGTTTTTGTAGGTATCTACTAGTCATGTACCTTAGTACACGTGGCTTGACTTCTTTATAAGAGTAAAAAGTAACTACTCTAAAGAATATATTTCATTGTATGAGCAAAAACTAGCATAATTTATAGAGCTTTTAATTTAAAAAATAATGGTTTAGTGAACCTCTCTAAACTGTTCAAGATACAAAAAAAAAACCCAAAACATGGCAATATCACAATTTTTAAAGTGTTCTTAAAGTTGTAAATGGTCGTAAACCCCTGAGAATGGGAAATAAAACAGCAAGTGTCTAAAAAATGTCTAAAACAGCAGGCATGATGATGTTCCTCAGTATTTCACAGCATTTTGTTCTCTGACACTTTTTTGTGTGTTAACCAAGCTGCAGCAGGGAGATAATGTGCACATGTATGTGGTCCTTGAAAGAATTTGAAAAGCAGCTGCTGAGCATCTGCTGGCCTGTCCTTGCACCAAGGACTTAGGAGATGAGGACAGCACAGGTGATACCAATGTATAAAGTGCTTGGATAACCTAAAAGCCAAAACAGAGATCTTGAAAACCTCCCCCTGCATCGATCAATTTTTTCTTAGGCAACACATGACTAACTTGAAAACTCATTGCCCACTTTTTTGTTTTGTTTGTTTGGTTTGGTTTTATTGTGTCTAGTCTAGGCTCCTTAGCCTACAGGTCAGTCCTGGGCCCAGCAAGGAGGATTCTCCTCTGAAGCTCTCAAAACCTGGAGGCATGCTCAGATCACTGCCACTGTTTAGATGCAATATCAGACTCCTTGAAGAAGGGGTAGGAGTGTTGTGATGCTTGCTTTTATTCAGTAAAACAAGTGACTAAAGCCCTGTAATTCAGACAAGAGCAATTTCCTTGTGAAGAAACTACTTTATTCTAGGAAGTTGCCAAACTTGTGTGAGTTTCTTGCTCATTTAGCTGCTATCTGCCAAACCACTCCATTCACCAGCTAGAATTTGTTCTCAGTTACAAAAGGCAGTTGGGAGGGTTCCTCTCTTTCTTAAACAGTGTAACTTTTCTTTTTACCAATTACTTTTCAGCATAATGGCAATAAGATTTTTTTTTTCTTCTATTGATAAATGAATAAGGAGATGTAGGTGGATATTTCTACTAGAGTGGGAGGGTTTTTCTGAATGCATAAAGTTGTTATAAAGCTGAAAGGTACCTTGATCTTTGTCCCTTTTGTAGCAAGAATAACAAAGTGTCTAACAAATGTTAGACACTGATAGTTAATATGTCTAAGGAAACACAATTCTTCAAGAGTAACATAAAAATATAAAATACTTATACATAAAATAAAAATTATTATATGTTGGTTGACAATTATTATAAAGTTGGAAAGGGCTACACTGTCCTAAGTTGAGGTATCTTGGTGAGACAGCAGAACTGTCACTCCTTAATCAGTGAGACTGTAGTGTTTTGTACCTGCTTGCCAGCAGAATTTCATAAATTTTGATGAACATGTTTTCATCATTCCTGGCTGGTGATGGCTTCTTTTCCTATATGATAGGAACAAAACAAGTTTTATTACAGCAAAGATAAGACCAGGATTTCTTGGATTCCAAAATAAGTTTTCATTCCCATCAGAATCAGTGAATGACAAAAGAATATAGAAGTAAAAATATGCTTTCTCCATGTATTTTAGGATCTTAAATCTTTTTAGCATTCTTTATACAACAAAACTTATTCCCAACTGCTGTTTATTTTCTTTCCCATGCCTATTTTTAATGTAGTAATATTTTTTAAACCTATTTTTGCTGTACTTCATAAGTGTCAACATTATCTGGAAGAAAGTAAAGAAATCTGAGAACAGAGAAACTAAAATCTAAGAATCTTCAGAATTTTTGCATGTAAACCTGTCTCTGCCATTGACTCATTGGGCACTTGAGTGAACAACTGACTTCTTTATGTGCCAAATCAAGAATTCAATGAGTTAATAGGAATAGATTGATTCCCCCAGACTCAATCTTGGGTTTTTTTGTTTGTTTTGGGTTTTTTGGGTTTTTTTGTTTTGTTTTGGGTTTTTTTTTTGTTTTTTTCCCCAAAATTTTAGGGGAACTAAAACTTTAGTGCTGATAGAATTAATCAAGAGCCTATATGTTTTCAAGGACAGTAGGTTTCTGGCTGCAAGAAAACTGGTTCTCGAAACTTTTGTCTTTACCTTAAAATAAAACTTTGAGAAATCCAGATTCCCGCTGCCTTTTAATCCCACTGCAGAGAGACTTGCCATGACTTCTGAGACCACCTGTTTCCACTGTATTGTAACTGCACTGCTGGAACACCTGTAGAAACACTCTAAAATTAAGAAAAACTCACAGAAGAACTGTGTTAAATGTTGCAAAAGATAACACAGTTTTAAGTCAAAAGATGGAAACTCTTGCAAAACATAAAAGGTAAAATTTACAGTGAAGAATGAAACACTTGTAGGTCTTATGCAGCAATATATTAAATGGTTTTAACATATTTAGGGAATGTGATGAAGTGTGGGAAATAAAATTATTTCATGCTTTTGATTTTTTTAAAATATGATATTGAAAAACCAAAATGAGAGTATGTGACATTAAGAAAGCATATATTTATAACCATTTGTTAGTCAAAGGCCAACATTTACCACAAAAAAACCAGTTTTTGTATTTTGGGTATCCAGTAAAAATATTTTAAAACGGTCTGATTTCTTTCTTTCTTAAAAAGTTCGTGATTAGACTTTAAAGAAATCTCTCTTTAAAAATTAAAATATTCAGTTTTGGAAGGAATGAAAATAGAATCTGAGAATTTCAGCTGAGTATTCTCAGGAAGTTGGCTATTAGCAGGAAGAGAATAATTAATGATTCAGGCAATATTGATACTCTATCATTCACAAATTGTAAACAATTTCTGCCAATCTTTTTTTTCTTCTTGGTGGTACAAAACATTTTACATCAGTTTGTATGTTTATGGTTAATTTAATTGCGCTAGAAATGTAATTTGCTTTTGTGGGCTGTCCAACATATAAAAGTTTACTGGTGTGTCCATAAAGATTTTCCAGTGAAAATGTGGTTGCACTTGGTTACATCTCATGGTTATGTTACCTGAGTAAGTGAGAGTTTTAAAGCATCAAGCCAGTTCAGGTGAAAGTCAGACAACCAAACTACAAGTTTGAGATTCGTCTTCATGGCACTGTTGTGACATCACAAAAAAATTTCTGTTCATGAAGTCAGAAAATTTAATTTTCTTAGAGGGCTCCCAGTGTGACTGGCAAATCACAGATGAAGGCATCCTTTGTGCTTTGTTCTCTAATCATCATCATCCACTTGTGAATTCCTAGTTCTCTCTTGCTGGTAATAGCACAAAGCTATGCTGAAGGTCAACAGGCAGTGACAAGAAGACTTTAGAATTGATTTTGGTAAATGTTACTGTTGCAAGATACACCTTATATTCCTCTAAAAAACTCTGATGTGGGACCAGCTATAGTGATAAAAATCTATCTCAGCTATATTGGATGATTATCTTGCATTCTCAACAGACTTTGCGGAGAAGAGCTTATTTTTTTTTTGCCATTGCTTCAAATTGCAATTCTCAGTCAAGCAGAGATTTCTTTGTTGAATATTGTTCATGTGATGCTTCTCATAGTGTGTGTTTACTTATTTTTTTAATGTCAGAATTCTGATTCTCTTTGAGCTTATGCTTTATAATTTTCATGTGACCTTCAAAGAGGACACAGAGCTGAGGCAGCATCTGCAGCAATGTTGTTGAAACCTTGCTGAATAAAGATTGTTGTCAAACAATTTTTCTTTGCAAAATCTGATAATAAAACTTAGACTTACAGTACATTAATCACCAGAAACATTTATATTCAATGTGTCTTCAGTGTATATATTGCTATAAATATGTTAAAATTTAGCTGATGGCTAAAAATTCTGAAAGTATTCTTTTTTCCTCTCCCAAATTGAGTAACTTTTATATTTATAAAGTCTTATGAAAAGTAAAGGGGGTTTGGATATTAGAGATAGAAGACCTCTTTTACAGTATATTTTATCTTATCACAGATCATAGAGAACATGGATAGTTCCCAATTCCAGATAACTTGAATCCCTTATGCATTACTCGAACTTTTCAAAAGTTATTTGTGATAAGGCATGGGATTCTTAATCTTAGAGAAGTAGGGGTTTGTTGCAAGATAGTGATGTGATATAAATTCATAATTTTTTATATGTTGTAGGCTTTTTCTTTAAAGTAGAAGTGCTTAGAGTAGAATGTCTGTCATCTTTATATACTTTCAGACAAAGAATATTTGGATATATAAGTATATAATGTAAATTGGGCATTATAGTTGCATGTCAGTCATAACAAGATCTTTTGTTTTATTATATGAATGTATAAAGATCAGCTTTTAAAAATGAAAAATAATTTTATTATCTCCCCACATGCTATTAAAAAACTTTGCAGTTGAATTATTTCTTTTCTGTGCATAATGCAAGTATTTCAATAGCAGGCAATTAAAGTAGAAAAAAAAAGAAGAACAAAATTTATTTAACTGGTTTAATATCAGGATTTTAGGCTGATAGTAGAAGAAGTGATACTTGTTGAGACATTTATTATGGATTTTTAATGTATTATAAATATTTCTACATATTTCGTATTTTTTATTGGTTCATTTGTAAAGAAATGCTTATCTCCTTTGAATAATGTGTCTAAATGATATTGTTATTGTCATGGAGAAATTTCTTTTTCTTTTAAAATGGATATCATATATTTTAAATTAAATTTTCTTTCAAAGTATTCGCTCTTAAGCAAATAGGTTTACTGAGAAAATCAACTAGTCATGACAACTGATATTTGTGTGCATTCTGAACTTTTCTTTTTGACCAGATAACTGGTAAGGAAGAACTTGAAACAGAAAGCATGAATCATAATTTTTAGAACTAATGGAAGTGGATTGCAATACTCATGAGTAAGAATAGCAAAGTAATTTAAAATTAAGAAACATTGAAGGACAGCAATTGGTTGTACATATTCCACATCAGTTTCTCATTTGGACTTCACTGGATACTGTTGAGGAAATGTTTGGTTTCCGTATCAAACAAATCAAAAGTCTGTTATTGATTTAGATGAGCATTGGGTTGTGTTAGATTTTGTTTGTATTTCCATGTCTTTCAGAAGACAGATAAAGAACCCCAGCCTGTCCTCAGCCTTTCCAATTCACAGGTATGGTCTGGACTTTGGTGTGTGGTTCAGAAGTATTTTTGTTCTACTCAGTAGCCACTAGATCCTGTTGTTTGCTGTCATTACCTATTTGACTTTTTTCATTAGTTTTCCAGCTGAGACAAAATAGAACTTTAGAAGAAAAAGATACTTCATACTATATAATTTTTAGTCAGCTTCATCGAATAACCTTTCTTTCTGATCTTTTTTTTTTGATTGCTTTTCATAATAGAATGTTAAATAATCATTCATTAAGTTACATCATTCTTAGTAGTATACATCAAACCGTGCAAACCATAAAAAGAGTCCAAATATTTTCAATGCTTATTGGTAGCTATGATAAGTATTTGGATATTAGGGGAAAAAAGTTATGTTCTTTTTTCTTTAAGCAGACCATGTAAGCTTCCAGTTTGTGAAACAAAAGATACATCATTGTTTCACTGTTTATAAAATTATTGTATGGATGATTTGTATAGCATTGAACACAACTTTTATATGGTCCAAACTAATATAAACATATCTTGAAGCAAAGGGTATTTTCATAGCACATTACATGACAGACTAGGTGTGAAATTAGTTTTATGGTGAATGGAGACCCTGAAGGTTGTTAGCCTTTTATTATGTATGGCTTCTTTTCTATAGCTACATTAATTTTTTTAATAGATAATAAAGCATGCTTCAATGAATTAATTATTCTTATAATATATAGACAGATTCCCAAATATCTCCTAAGCTATTTTCATGTGGTTGTATTCATAATAAGATATAAATCTGCATCATCTACCTTGTTAAAAAATATTAATATGTCAAGAAAAAGATGAAAATATGTTTCTGGTGAAGTTTGACATTTGTGTCAGTTCTATGGTTAGAGTTTCTCAATATTGCTCTGCTTGCTATATCATTTTAGTTACACTGAAAAGGTTAGGGATCCAGAAGAATTAAGTCTTGCTCTTGTTACAGACTTCTTCTGATGCTGTTATGGGATCTCACCAGTGCTGTTGCAAAGCTTTTGAATGTAGCTCCCCAAGATTCCCAATCCCAAGAGAAATGCTTTTGCTGTTTATGCTGTTCTGTAAAGCTGAATTTCAGTTGCAGACTCACATGAGAAGCTTCCTATGTACAGTTTTAAGTGTTTAATCTGGGTGTTTGTGTATAAGGCAGTTTCAGAGAGGATGATTTAATCTGAATATTCTGATTATATTACATAAAACTTGGAAAAGCTCAAAGCAAGTAGGACATTCCTCTCGCAGAACAAATCTGCTCATCAATGGCATTTCTTTTCTTTCTGGAAAGTGTCTACTTTCTAGGACAGAACAATTCCTCTAAGTACATAATTATGAATTAAGTTTTTAGCTGTAGCAGTACAGGCCTGTAACAAATCTAATAGTTCAATAACTGGAAACTAACCAGTTGTGTAGGGCACAAAAGCATTGTGTTTTACTTCTCTCCCTGATTCACATTCTGGTATTAAACCACAGCTTATCCTGACACCTGTCACTCCTTTGTGTGCCTTTCCCAGTTGTGATGTTGCTCCAGAGGTGCAGCCTGGTGAGGAGTTAAACCCTGTAAAGGAATGGATTCAGATGTGTGTGTGTGTCTGTGCTGTGTGACCACAGCACCAGCCAGACAGTGAGGTGGGCTGCACAGGTAGTAATGCTGCAGCTGGCACAGCAGCTGAAATCCAGGGCTGCCCAGCTTGTCCTCTCAGTCTCAGTACTTTTAACCATCTCACACTCTGTGATTGCACTTGAAGTGGTTTGCTGCTGCTGTAAGGGGAACACTTAAAACCTCAAATTCAACAGTAGTTAATAATTTCTCATTGATTTCTGGTACATGTTTTAGCTCTTTGACCTAGATTTATATCAGATTTCCAGGAGATGTCAGTGTAAGTTGCTTCTAAAGAGTACACAGGGAGTATGCACTCAGCATTTTAGAATGTTTCAGTATGGATTGGTAGATAAACTTTAACTTTTCCTTAGCAGTTGCCAAATAGGTCACAGGTAATAATATAAACCATCACCATTTCTATTTAGGCCATGTACTTTCATATTAGGGTGCTGGCTGAGTGGTTTCATGATACGTCTAATCTTTTGAATTGAAACATTTCTTGCTAATTTGGGAGCATCTCTAGCTGTAAGTTGTTTTATATTTCACATTCTTTCTGTAATTTTCCTATACTGACATAAATCTGATTGCAGGAAGGTCCTGCGAAAAGTCCTCTGGGGAAGACTGAAAGAGTCAAAAGCAACACACTTCTCTACCTAGAGAAAAATTGGAGAAGGCAGGACTGTCCAGAAAGCAAGAGTAGATTAAACTTGTTCTCAGTCAGTGCATACCTTTTGACAACCTTTGCCTCAAGGGCTACAGTTGAGGCTCCATTAAAAATTAAATCTGACCCTGACCAGTGGAACTCCTAAGAAAGAAGAGACAGATTTGTCTTTTCTGTCTTGAGAGTGATTTGGGGCTTAGTTGCATTTGCACTTCTCTGTACAAATTACATGAAATTCACCCCACAGTTCTAAAAGTCTGTTGGAGACTCAGTGTTATAGTTTATGGCTTAAACATCTTCATGAAGGACATTTGCCTATTATAGCAAAAACTCTACAAAAGCTGCAGAGTAAATCATCAAAACCCTGAATGAGGCCCTGGCCTGACAAATCCCAGGAGTATGTCCCTACTCCTAAAATAAGTAAATACAAGTTATCTTCATAGAAGAAAATGGGTAAAAAAAATCTGTTTTGACTAGTGCCCCTGGAGAACCATTGAATATATAGGGATATATGTTGACATTGTTAAAATGATGACATGGGGAGAAGATGTAGGGGGAGTTATTCTCATCAACAGTATACCAGTATGCAGGAAGTGAAGTTGCCTTTTGAAAGTTTAAAATCTCTAGTCAAAAACTTAAAAGGAAACAAGATAAAATAAACATTGCATTACAAGCTTTAATCAGAGAAGAAATAAAACAAAAGGTCTGCAGGGACATCAAAGGTATTTATGAAATATCTTTCAGGAGAAAAAAAATGTTTGTACAGATAAGAGTAATTAATTCACTAAGTAGCCCAGGAGATTTGGTAAGTGTATAACAAAATGTCTTGTAATGTTGATCCCTCTGAGCAACTGCACAACTGTGATGGAATTTGCAGGCTGTGTTCCAAAGATGGTGCAGGCTGGGAAGAGAAATGAGCGTGGTCACCTTAAAGGAAGTGGAGAACCATTCTGTGTTCCCTGATTGTTCAGAATGGAGCTGCAGGTGATCCAGCCCAACATAACTACATCAGCATTGCTTGCATAGCAGAGAGCAACTCTGCAGGGGATGTACAAGCTTTTCTAACTCTGATTCTGAGGACAAGGACCTGCCGTGATTTCTTTGGTGTGGCTCTCTATTGACACCTATTTTCTGCAGTTTTATTTTGTCAGGATGTAAAATTGTTCTTGTTTCCATCTCCACAAGAGTGTTTAGAGACTCATGCAGTGTGGTCTCTTTTAGCAGCTGAAGAAGCTAATTGCTAATAAGAAAACCTCACTAGGAAGCTGTTTATAATAAGGAAATCTGATTTTCTGGTTTTATATTACAGTGTTGCTACATAAACATTTTAAGGGTAAGATTAATGTCTGTTGCTGGGAAAGAGAGGTGATTGAAAAGAATATGAAGAATAAAGCCTTAATGAGTTAGCTTAAAGAAAGTAATAATAATTTTATTTTAAATAATGGGGTTGCAGCTAAACCAAACAAGTGATTAAAGAATTTAAAGACTCATAGCATAAAACCAAAAAGCAGGGAAAAGAACATTCATAATTATCACAGAAAAATTAAACTAGAAATATTTATACATAGTTCAATTTTCTAAAAAAAAATCCAGTAGAAATAAATCTTCTTAGATACTTTATAATTTCTGATTTTAAAAAACTTGTAGGCTTAGTTAAGATAGAAGAAAGAATTATTTCTTTTCTTTGGCAGTGTTGAAATTTTCTCTGCATAGATATCCTTCTCCATGTAGATGCAACCATGTTATGCAACAATTTCTTGATATGTACAATTTCGTGCAGAGGTTTGAAATCCTGCATTTTGTTATTGTGGTAGAAACTTTATACGTATAAACTGCTTTCAAAAATATGCAGCTTCAACTTCCAATTTTGTCCCAAGTAAGTCTCTAAGTTCTTTTACCATTAGTATATTGCACAAGCAGTATTCCAATCCCAGCTAGGCTAAGTGCTTAAATAGTAAAAATTGTGATGCATCAATATAAAATAAATTACAGCTATTACGAGTTGATAAAACTGAGGGAAATTCTATTTCTACAGTTACTACAAAGTTCTTCACCCTCTGCTAAACTTTTTTCCCCAACTGATCTTGAATTACAACCCCCCAGTGATTCATGTGTGTGCTGAGACTGTTTGCCATATCTTTGTGAGCAGTGGCACATTTTCCACTTCAGTGTGAGCTCTATCAGCCTGTCAGAGGAAAGGCTTCCTCTTTCTCCATGCAAAGATGAAGTAAGTATGTACCAGTTAACAGCTTACTTCAGAAAGACTGGAGCTACAAAGAATAGCAATAGTCCATGCAGAGAGTAGCAATAATAAAAAGGGTAATGAGTGTATTCATAATTGGTTTTATTGAGTAATTTGTGGTATGAATATTACATGTATTGGATTATATAAAATACTCTTTGATTTTAGATGGAAACTTCCTAAAGCAGCCACAGGAGGCATTTGATGAGATTCTGTTTCTGTTCTTGAGTTTGCCACTGGTTACTGCATGATTTTAAAATGTAAGATGTGGATTTATGAACTTCCACTATAAAAAAAAAAAAACATATTTTATACATTTTCAGAAAATACATTATTCTCTGAAGTACTTTTTGAATTAGATACCCACATACTGTGTTCATTTCTTTGAACTCAGCCATTGCAGTGAGTTTGAAACTAGATTATAAATCATTAACTTTCACATCAAGCAGCTGATGCTTAGGATTTCTGAGCATTGGAAAGATTCTTACTCGCCTAAGGATGTCATCATTTAAGACAACTCTTAGAAGGAGGAGAGACAAACCATGGGGAAAAGATTCATAAAAAACTCAGATCCAGGCATCACTGCAGAATTCAGCTTTTAACCATTTACTGAAAAAGCTGTAGATATTTCCAGCTGTTGACCTAAGTGATAGACATTTTCAGTGCACGATTCATTGCACTTTAACTTACTTTTTATAATGTCCTTTTTTTATAGTTCTTTGCCTGAAAAAGGCCAGGGATAGGGGAGAGAAAAGAGCACCAAAACTTCTAATTATGCTTTTGATAATTAGACTGATGACTTAATTTTCCCTAGGAGAACGTTCATTGCATTTAAGTGTGAATATGTGTTATTCAATTAAAACGTACTGTACTTCATGGGGAAGAACATTTAACAAATGCAAAATCTAATAATATTTGTGTTTCTATGTTTTATGAATCAGCAATTCCTCAGGAAGAATGCTATCTCTAATAGAACTGGAAAAGCCAATGAGAAATCAAATAGCTGTAATTAATACAATGTAATTAATTCTGTCCAAACCCTTTTCATACTGTCAAATTCATTTATTTTCATACTTTCCTATTCATTCAAATTTGAATGAAAATTTTGGACACTTTTTTTCTTTGTTGGCATAGTAAATAGAAAACCACTTATTACAAAGAGATTTGAAGGACCCCATGACAATCAGCCCAAAGGAATGTGAAGGCTGATAGAAAACCCTGGGAATTTAATGCAAACTGTAGGCACTGTATATATACACTGAGCTGTGGAGTTCTACTGCTCAGCCTTTTCAGATGTTCCCTGTGATCATCCCATAAATTAAGGTTTGATTGATCTGAGCAATGTGGGGCTACGTCACCTACTAGTAAGTGAATATTATGCTTGTGCCCTCTCTACTTGACAAACCAGAAAGCCCAGTTCAGTAATTTAAGCAATTTAATCACTCCCAGCATCGCTGTTGCTGGTTTAACCAAGCAGTTACTCATTGTTAGACTCTATACATGCTGCTACTGTGAAGCAACACAGGTTTGCTTTCTGGGCTTTTTTTTCTTGCTTTGGTGTCATTTGGGTGCAAAAAGGTTATTCAGATCAAAACTCTGTTTGTGCATGAAGCTGTTGGAATCTAAACTGGTAACTTCTAATAATGTCTAAGAACACATACTGAGAGATAGTTGAAGTCAGTTGTGGGAGACTGAAGTTTTCAATAAAAATGCAGCACAGAATCCTCAATAGCACACCAGGAATAAGGGATAGCAGAAAGACCTACATTCTATAGCTGAGGAAATAATGATGAAGGTGACTGTTCTACTAATAAATAATGAATCAACAAGAGAGTTCACTGGTAATAATACTATTAAGGAGTAGAAAAGAGACTCTTTCTGTAAAGTAAGGATTTTACACAACGTGAACAATTTAGCACAGCTCTGAAGATTTTGCTCTAGTTGATCAAAGAGAATTTAATGATCAAAGGTGCTTTTTAGAGATGTGAAGGCAGAGTGAGAAAA
Source organism: Cettia cetti (assembly GCA_013401135.1). Classification (NCBI taxonomy): domain Eukaryota; kingdom Metazoa; phylum Chordata; class Aves; order Passeriformes; family Sylviidae; genus Cettia; species Cettia cetti. The sequence continues at coordinate 58,401 of VZUI01086957.1, forward strand.
TAACCTTTATAGAGTGAGCATAAACTCAATATGTAATTCATGACCTCTAACAGCATAAAATCCTATATCATGGACAAAAAAAAAAAAAATCAGTCTGTATCTACCTTACACATACTAAAAGGGGAAAAGTTCTTTTTTTTAAATTTTTTTTTTTATAAGAAGTGAAGGAGGGGGACACCTGCCACCAGCCTTGGGACAGATGTATAAGAAATTATCTTTACAGAGACTAACAGAATGTGCAGGAAAGAAGAAAAGATAAAGTTTGAACTTTGTTTTCTTCTTCCACATTTGAAGATCCTTCACAGCTGGAAGGAGGAAGAGTCTGTACAAGATGATCTGGTAGGAGCTCAGCTTTCCATTATCATGAGTTAACAAGAACAAAGAGTGCTGCTAGAGCTGTGAAGAAATCACCAAGTAAATAAAAATTCTCATTCATGAAGGTTCAAAGCTTGGCTGAGGGTTCTTGGTGCAGCACTCTGTAAGGCAGTGGACTCTTCAACACCTGTGTTAGAAGAAAGCTCAAAATGACCGAAATAATCTCAAATAATATGTTTTAGGATTTCATTTACACCTATTCTAAAAGTAATCACTACTGAACAAGCAAAATAAATCTCAGATATTTACTGGTAAAACGAACCTATGAAGAAGTCATGGACAAGCAAGGATTTCTTTTGAAAGAAATGAGAATATGTCCATTGTGTTTACATAAGCTAGTGCTGATAGCCAGGTACAGGTTACATTTTTCTTGTGTCATCCAAATATAAACCTGAATAGACAAAACTAGATTTATACCTGCTGTACATATTAAAAGCAGCTGTGTTCACCCATAAATTGGTGCTCTTAATGCATTGCTGAATTTCCCTGGTCTGAGGGTTATTCACACCCTACTCTTGTCAGAGGGGTCCAATCCTGCTGTTTTCTATTCCTGTAAATACTCTGCTTCTGGAAAGAACTCCTCACAGCTGGGCTCTTGGCAGGTGTTTGCAAAGAGAGGCACACTCCCCTTGCAGGTCTTCTTCTGCTCCAATAATAGAACTAAATTTAAAACAAACAAACAAAAAAAAACAACGGAAAATTATCCCCTTCCTCCTGTGGAAACCACTTATCTTGCATTCATCATGTGGGCAATACTATTTTGTCATTGTTTTCCTCAAATCTTTATAATTTTTATTTAAAAGGTTTTGATGACACAGCTCTAAGTTGGATCTAGGATGAATAAGAAAAAATTTCTCAGCATACATACAGGCAGAACCTCTAGCTATTCACACCCCTGTATAGATTTAACTAACTTACACTTAGGGACCTCGTCTGTGAAACACCATCTGAGCTTGAGAAATGTTTCTTCATTAATTTTCCATGGATATGTTTTAAAGAGAGTTGATCCCATTAAAAAAAAAAATGAAGAACTTATGAATTTTGAGTGGCTGCTGCTAAAAAAATATATATATAAAATATAATCTTTTATTTTTGAGGATATTGTAATAATTAGTTGAATATAATGTTTAAGACCACAGGCTATCTCAAGAGAAGAATTTTAGGCATTTCAGTGTTTTAATGATTTAATATCTTACCAGCTAAAAGGTCAACATCACAAATTATCTAACAGAGAAACAAGGTACATTCTGATCTGTGGAAGGTCATTAGGTGTCAAAAATCTGATTGCAGAGGGGGTTTTAGATCATGGAAAGAAAAGCATTCTTATACTTATTAGCAATGTGGGGAAGTACATAACACCTGTCTCCTGGACAAGTGAGCTGAGGGAGCAGAACAGGTGAAAGACTTGAGTCATTAACAATGCCTGGTGAGATGTCTAACATCTCAGATCTCACCTGTTTTTATGCAGATGGAAAGTGTGCACATTTAAAAAACCTGAAATGAAAATTCAGTATTTTTCTCTATGAAAAGATGTTCTCTTTGTTTTGTTGTCTTTGGTATAAAAGCCTTTAGTAGTTCATAAAAAAGGCAACAGTTTGCTAATGAAATACACAATAGTTGCTCTATGTTAAAAATATTGTTACTCCAAAGCAGTTATTCTGAACATCTTAAAATCATCTCTGCATTATAAAAGAATGGGAAAATAAAAATGAAATATAATAACTTGCAGTTAAAGTAAAATTGCCTGATGACATAAACAGAGTCAATTTCCATATTTGCTCCTCAGTCTATTTTGTCTTTGCATATGTTGGATAAAATAAGTGAATAAATAATCCTGAAAGAAGGTACCTAACCATGTTAGGGCTCTAATCACTCTCCTACAGAGTCATGCCTGTTGTTCTACTCCCTCTCTTTCCAGCCCAATCTTTTTCTCATTCTTTATTCCATTTTAACACAACTTCAGTTTGAAGGTGAAGAATGTTTCTTCACCTCTATGAAGACCTTCTTTCCTTCTCTGTAAAATTCCATGAGCCTGGTAAGTAGAGCTCATGACTCAATGTTGACAGGAAAGACTGAGAGAGGCATTAGATATTCCTGGACTTTTAACCATTGAAATATATTGTTGTCTAACCATTATTTGTAGGCGATGATTTTCAAAAATATAGCTGCCCAAAACATTTACTTTTTCTCTGAAGATGCTGGTCCACTTGCCTCTGAAGTCCCTTTCAATGGGAGCCTGGATCATACTCATATGAGGAATTTCTCAGGTTATCAAAAATTTATGAGTTAGCCTTTGTAGATTCACATAATCAATCAAAAATATTTAATCCTAATTCTTATCTTCTAAAATCTCTTTGTGAGTGGATACTTTGTGGATAAAAGGGGGTACAAGTACTCAAAATATCATGTTTTCCTGTCCTCAGAGCATTTAACTCAGATTATTCCTGTATAATGCAGGTGGAAAACACTTGAGGAAGATGCATGTTAGCTCTGGCCCAATGTCTTTTGGCACACCTTCACAGAGATCGAGGTTTTGGTTTTGAGGTGGCTCCCTCCCTGTGCATGTGCTATATGTCTAATGTGCTGATGGTATAGATTGAGGTCTTTGAGCCAACCTCATTGTTCAAGCTGCCAAAAACCCTTCCAGCAGTGTTTCCACATTCTGGTAGACCTTTCAAAACTTTCTCAGCTTAGGGGAATACAATTTTTGTAAATAATATAATAAACTCTAACTTAATGAAAAAAAAACCCACAGAACTGACCTTTAAATGTTCTAAACACCAGTTTAGAACTGGTTCTAAACCTTTAAATGTTCTAAACACCAGTTCTATGGCATTACAATTTATTTAACCTTTTAGAGAGTGTTCATTTAAGTCACTCCAGCTTTATTGCTTTTTAACTGTAAGAAAATGAATTATGTCACAAAAGGTGGTTTTGTCCTTGTTGGATAACAAATTTCTCTGCATTTTATATCTTTATAGTCATTAATTTGCAGGTCATTTGTTATGCATGTCTCAAGGTTTCTTTGATTTTTATTTAAATAGTATTTTCAAGACCACATTAACAACATATGCTATGTGTTTTTCCTCCTTCATAGCATTGCCCTTTAAGATTTCTAATGATGCAGTGCTTAATGAGACCAAGTGACTCTACTATTAGCTTAGTGTTTATCTCTTTGCTATAAGATTAATGATAAATTTCAATTATAACAGTGTTGCATATCAGATTATTAAAGTAATAAATACTAGTAGTTGTAATAATAAAGGACCTTTGAGTCAATCTGCTGCCCTCTTTTTCTTTTTGAAAAGGGTCTGTTCTAATCTCCATTTCAAGAGGAATGTTCTAAATGCCTTATTTCACTCACAGAATTTAGCTATTCATTGTTGTGTCTGAGACAGGTTCTTCTTGAAAAGCCAAGTGATGTTTATTTGCTAGAAAGAGAGTTTTGGCCTGAAAAAAAAATGGGAAAGAGGGGACAATGGTGCTCTTTTGCTTTGAATGTGTTATCCTTTTCTTCTGAACAGTGACAACTGGACTTTGGTTTTGAGCATATCATCCTTCTGGATATTTGGAAAAAATAAAATGCTCTTCCACTTATAGTTCAGGCTTTAAAAGGAAGAAAAAAAAACGTGACCATTTTCATGAATGCAAGAACCAATTCAGGATGTCATTATTGGTGTTGTGTCTGTGCACAAGAGTCCTCCATCTGCTTTGGAGTGATTTTAAAGCATTGTTGGGAGCATCTATCTGTAGATCTTCATCTTTAGGAAGATTTTGATAGTGAGACACACTGTCACCTCTCACAGTAAAGGTCATTGAGAGCCACATAAATTTGGCTCTGAAGCATCCAATACTAAAAGCTAGATCTATCATTACAGATAAGAAATCTCAAGGTAAATACTGAAGTGCTCTTCTGTCATTCACATGAGTGGCTGGCTCTGAAAGCCATGACATACAGAGCTACTTGAGTGTCCCTCTGCTGGTTTTTTCATTCTGTGTGAATATCCTATTGTTTGACAAGATTCATTGAAATCACTGGAGACTTTGAAGCCAGTTAGGTCAACTTCAGCATTTCTGTAAATCCATCTTTTCATGAGCAGAGAAATGTATGCCTCTGAAACTATCTTTGTCTTTTTTTGTGTAGCCAGACAGCCACATAATTTCTTTTCAAATATAGAAGTCTCTATGAACACCTTACCACTTTAACTTCTGTCAAATATTATACACTTCCCATAAGTGTATTGCCTAAATGGAAGGCTTTTAATGAAAATATTAATGCATATTTAATGAACAAGTTTTATAGCACATTTTTAGATTTTGGCTTCATCAGTATATCTGAACTGACTCTGAAAATTTTGACTTTCAGCAGTGTTACATGTTTCAAAACCATCGGTTTTGTACTGTAATCACCAGAATATTGTGCTCACCAGACAGAATTATATTACATGAGAAGCATAATATGACTTTAATTTGTTAATATGACTTTAAATTGCTAATAATACTCCTGCATGATTAACTTTTGAGTAAGTTTAAGTCATATTTCTGACAAAAGTGTATGTTCTACTAGGTATTTTCACTTTATCAACTATATGATTCTTTTAAATTAATTTTTTTTTTAACTTCTGTTTTTATCATTAAAAAAAGTCCCAGTAAATAATCTCAGCTCCCTATCTTAAATGTAATTCTGATATGGCAAGTGAATTTATAGTCACAAAACAGTTAAAAATATGTTTTATTGCTTTGTTAGAATTTTTGATAATGTGATAACAAATACTACTTCAGGTGTATTTATTTCAGCTAAGTTTCTCATAAAATCCAAGCATAAATTTAGTACTTGGATGGATGCTTACAGGTATTTTGCAACACGATACAACAATGTTTTATATTCTGTATTTTATATAAAGAACACAGATGAAGATAAGGCAGAGGTCTGTCTATCTAGGTTGTGAGGGCTTACTGTATACCCTGAAATATGAAAGCCTGTGAAGGGAGGAGGATAGTGCTCTTTCCCTGAAAATAACAACAACAAAAAGTGCTCAACAAAATTCTACATGTACCAGTTGGAAGATATCGAAAGACACAGTAGCACAGAAACCTTTATAAGTGTGCACTGTAGTATTCCTGAGGGAAGCAAGAACAGAGAGATCTGATAGCTTTGCCTCAGCTGTGACATAAAAAGGGCTCAAAGATAATTCTGTGGAATTGGTTTGAAAGTGCCTCCTGCCCTATGCAGATTCAATCAGGTAGGCCATTTTTGGGCAACAGGATGAGATCAACAGATTGTGGCAGAGCATCTGCTGTACTTGTCCTCTGAGCATCTCCTCAGTGTGGATAACTAGAGATAGCTAAATTTCATTGTATGCATTGCTGCTTTCTCCTGCATGATTTCCACTTTTAGACTGGAGGGTATTTCCTCTTTCACACAGTCTATTCTAATCTCAATGGGACTCTTTTACAAAGATATTTTTTTGTTATTTATTCATAGGTTTCCTAATATCTACAGGTAAAGATTAATTCTCTCCAGTGTCAGGCTGTATCTGTCCCTGCAAGTCCAATGTTTGTTTAGGAAATGTAGACTGGATATGTAAAAAATATAAGAAATATATATATATTTCCTTTAGTTGACTTCTCAGTTTTTTCATTGCCTTTTTTTAACTCATGGAGTGCTCTAAGGTTGTCCATGGCATCCTCTGTTCCCATACATTGGTAGAATATCTTTCATTGAAAATTATGCTTTCAAGGGCTAGTTAATATAAAGCAGCTGAGATGTTTAGGGAGAGGGGATGTTTGCTCTGTTGCAGCAGCATGACTAAGAAAACAGAGCTTCAAAGAGACTTTTTAATGTTTTAGAATTTCCAAGTTAAGAAGAAGCTATTAAATATTTGGGGGAGGGAAGAGCTTGTTTTCTGCAAATGAGTCTATCAGTTAAAAGAAGCAATGTATGCAATTAAAATTAGGTGGCTAATATAGACAGAGGTTTCCATCTGGCATCGTATTATTAGAAGAAAAACAAGGACAATAAACAATTTCACTAGACTGATGGTTTTTTCCCTTCATTGAATCTCAATACTAAATGTAATTAGGATCTCTGAGCCCCAATGACTTATATAAATTCCTCTCTTCAGCTTTCCTTTGTGCAGGCTAATGAAGTAAGTAAAATATCTTTTTTGTCTACTGGAGAAGTATTCTAGACTTTAGCTTCTTGACAGGCATAAATCAAGCCTCACAGTAGTTCATATCCTCAGAATATCCCAAGGAAAGAGAAATTCATCAAGAATAACACCATTAGTGAATGCCTGGAGGGCTGCTATCTCATTCTCTTAAACCAATGAATAAACTGCTAGTATACAGAGTTTTAATTGATTAATATTTGCACAGAAAAGAATAACAAAAAAGATTGTCTTTATGTTCTTTCTAACAATTGAAAAATATTCTGACTCCAAGCTTTTATTGCTGAGATCTGTCACATTTTTTATCATGTCGTTTTTCGCAAATATTTTTTTTCTTAATTTTGTGTGTTTGCTTGCATACTCATAATATACTTTATAAAAAAATAAAAAAAAAAAGAGATAAGTCCTTATGCCAAAGAGTAATTTTAAAATCTTTCTGGATATAAAAATACATTGTAGGATTTATGTTTGGGTATTTTGGGGTGGGGTTTTTTTGTGGTATTGCATTGGAAGTACTTGTATAATCTGTAACTAAAATTACTTTGAGAAACTGATGAATAAGTTATGATGATTCAAGTACTTGCACTTGGTTGTACTTTCTGCTTCAGTATCAAGATTGTTGGATGCCAAGTTTTGATTTTGGGATACTTTGGACCACAAACTTTACTGACTTCCATCAGTCAGCAGTCATATCTGCTCAGATGCATCTGTGTTTCTGGAAGCTTTTCCTCACTCCATTATTAAAAATAAAGTACATAATACTGTAACACAAAAAGCTGCCACAACTTTGTGTTCAAGTTAACACTGGGAAGTTTTCTAATGCAATGATCTCTATTTAAATTAATTTCTTTAAATATCCAAAAATGGTAATAAATTACCTGATGTCAAGAATAATTTTTCCTGTAACATTTTTTGAAATAAATGTGAGACTACAGTCAGATGAAATTCTTGAAATACTGTAATCCTACCTTCTACAAGATACTTCCCTATTATTTGATCTGCATTACTTGACTTAAGACATGTTATTATTTACTTTTACAAGAGAACTCAGATGTATTAGTTATTCAGTCTTTTTTTTTTCAGAAAAAAAAGCCCTTTTTTTTCTCCTTTTTGATGCGAGAATCATGTGATTTTAAGGGACTTATTTTCAAACATTCTTTTGTACAAATGATTACAACAATGTCATCTCAAAGGATGATGAATTCCATGTTGCAACATTCAGATCTGTTTTTAAGTAATTTTAAATCAAGATAACTGGTCATAATTGAAACCATCTACATTTATCAGGAAAGGTAAAAAAAAAAAAAAAAAAGGCACAAATCAAATGAATGGATAGAGACAAATAAAATTATCTGCCAGCTAACAAAATTATTACTGTAGGTTAAGTTTTGTGTTTTTAAATTCACATGGCTGCTTAGTCAGTAAAATGTCTGTTGCTACCTTCCTCTACATACTTGACTCCAGAGTCTACTCAGTACTCTCTATTTCAACTTTCTTCTGGAAGTATTTATTCCACTTTTCTGTGAACCTTGGTTTTAAAGCAGTTGGTTTGATCATAAGCTAATTTATCAAAAAAGTATTTAATTGGGACTGTAGGGGTCTTATCTGCTCCAATATAGGGGGCACCTGAGGTGACCACAGTTTCCTGCTTCACAGAAAAAGTAATCTGTAATCTCCAGCTGTAATTACAGCAAAGTTTGTAGGTGTTAGGATGCAATCAGATTAGATGTTCACACTTTAGACATTGCTATGCACTGCCTTAATTAAAAGTACTGTTTTAAAATGAATAGTGGAGAGGAATGGAGCTGCCTTCACGCAGAACTTCCTGAATTCTGGCTGTTATACAGTGTGTGTCTGTCTTTTTAAGGGGAAAGAAATGGATCTCTTTCAAATGCCTATGGAGTATTGGCACCCTGTGTTTTTCTCCCAAGCTGCTTGCAGTACAACATATAAATTCATCTTGCTCTAAACTGTTTAGGCTTATCACTGATACCTGCTGAAAGAGGGACACTTCATATTCCCTAGACTAACAAATCATGGTGTGTAGCAGTTCAGGCTTATTTGTTCCTGAAGAAATTAATCTTGCTTGTCTTGCTCTCTGTGCTTCATCAAATACTGGCCATGCACTTTAGTGTTTCCTCTTACTTTCTACCAATTATATCCATATGTGCTTTTCTCTTATACTTTACTATAGATATGAGAAAATAGCAAATTTCACAATAAACACTTGGAAAAGACACACAAGTAGAGTTACTTAGGGTTGCAGAGAATCTAGAGATTTATTATAGGCCAATAATTTTAAAATCACCTTTCATTACATGGTCCCTCACTGTTTTCCTACAATTCCCTTTATAGCCTGGGCAGATAATATGAATGACATTTAGAAGTATTTTCCCTACTTCTGATAAAAATCACTTATGTAACTGTAAATAACATCTAAATAAACATTATTCTTCTTAGTAGTTTATTTTTCTGTATTTTCTAACTTCTGCTTAGTGAAAATTTTCTTTTTTTTTTTTTTTGTGAATGCAATGTTCTTTGATAATAGTTACAGTATCTTGTCAAAGGAGAAGAGTTATTTTGGGGTTTATTCCACTCATTTAGAACCATTGCAAAAATCATTAGTTTCGCAATACTAGAAAAATAACATGGTGATTTTTTTTTGCCCTTAATATTACTGAAAAGTCCATTTATACTTTTCAGAAAAAAATATGCCACTAAAGCTTTTAATTAAATTCGTTAAAAAATTGCACTGCATTGATTATTCAACCTTACTTACCCAAGACATGATTATACAAAATAGGGTAATCTGTTCTCTGGCTGTAACTTAGATAATAAAGTATCTAATAGGAGTTGCCATGGAAATCAAAGTTAGAAAAGTGCTTTTTCAGACAGGAATTCAGAAATTAAAGGACTTCTAATGTTGTGATTTTTCTGGAGCAGAGGTCTGCTTCTGATGGTTTTAGAAGCCTGTCAGAAAAAGTAATGCAATCCTTAAAAACTTCACTTTTAACATGTTCTTTATAGAAATACTTCTAAATTTTATGCTAATTACTGCTTTCTAAAACTTCTGTGTTCCAGTTATCTTGAGTTTTGCTTGGCATAGAGGAACTAAAGGACACAGGAGTAAGACAAATGACCATGAAGGTACCTAAAATTAGGGCACCTGCAGCTCTTGCATTGAATCACGAACAATGAACGTAGAAATCTCTATTTCTCTTTGGACTGACACTGTTTAGCAAGTTCATTAAGTGTGAGGAAAAAGATGATGATTTTAAATTACAGAGAGGCTACAGTGCTTGGTGGACGAATGAGTTGTGGCAGAGTCCATTCTGTAGATTTGTTATGAATCTAGGACAGGAATAATTTATGAAAGAAAACAAAACCAAACAGAAGCCATCACAGAGCAAACAAAGGACAAATCACCCAGGTGTAACAGTTTTGGATACCATGCCACCATATCAAAAATTTTCGAGTCTCAGAGTCTGTAGAAATTATAACACTGAAGGGTTTTTTTTTACTCCATTTCTAAAGGTAAAGAATGAATTTTTAACATTCTAAATATTTAAGAAATGCCTACAGAATCATACAACCTGATGATCATATTCCACAAGAGTAGATGAGCATTTACAATGGTTGCTCAAATGACTGGTATTATTTTAAAATGCCTATAATAATATTTCAGATTCTTTTGTGCAAATGCTTCTGTGAGGTGTAAGAGGCAATTAACCAATAATCACTTTTATATTGGGAAAATAATATTTTTATGTGAATGATTGATTTTTTTTTAATCTTTATCTTAAAATAATAGCTCTGCTTTTTGCTCTGCTTTGAAAATATTTTAATTTAGATATCCAATCTCATAGCACAGACAGCAGTAGTATAGAGTGAATAAGAAAGAGGACAATTCATCAGGAACTCACTGGCTGAAATTTGTTTGTCTACATGATTTAAGCAAATATTAAAATCCAAAATGTGTTCACATCTGGTCCTGGGCAGAAAGTTGGATCAAATTCATCCAACTGTATTTGTAAGTAGAAATCCATCAAGCTCTAATTAAAACTCACTAGAGTAGTGATCACAGGGCAGCAGTATTGTGTAATTAAAGAGAAACAAAAAAAAAAATCTAAAACTTTAATGGTAAACATCTCCCATTTTGCTTTATCAATGAAATTAATCATATTTCAAATCAAAGTTTTCAGTTTTCAGGATTTATTTCAATGAAGAAGTGATAAATAACTCCTTTATAATTACTTTCAAAGAGGTATTAGGAGTGAAGGACTCAATATTTCAGGCCAGATTTCAGTGAAATAGCAAGAACAGCATTTAAATACTGTCTGCCATATAGCATAATAATGGTTCAGAGGACAAATATCCACTTACAATGGGTCACTTTGAGGTCTCCAAGTTTTGATCCCGTTAAAGCTTTTGCTTTTTAAGATGCACAGAGATGTTTAAAATCTGATTCTCTTTTTCTTTAGTGTAATGTAGAGATATGTTTTTACTGGTAAATTAGCCATGTGAAGAGCTGAAGTGTGCCTGGAACACTTTGTCATGTTTGGCAAAATAACCTGTCTTTGAATTCATTGGGAAACCACTAATTGCCAAGTGCCATAAGAATCCTGGAAAAGCTCTTACGTTCCAGTCGGTTAGGAGTGTTGCTGGACACAATTTTATTCACTAAAATCAGTAAATTGAAAGTTTTTATCTTTTTCTGTGGTAAGGTTTTCTCAGGATTTCTAATCTAGGAATTCAAAGTGGTGAGTGATGTCTAATAAGTCTTAAAAAATATACGAACTCAAAGATCAGGTATAAGTAAACACATACACTGTTTAAAATGTATTCCATTTGCTTTTCCATCTTCAATGACTTATAATAATGCATTTTTTATAAGCAAAAAATTGTAATTTAATTTTATTATTTATTTTTGTACTGTAAATTATATCAAATTAGTATTTTTATTTAAATCAAGATTTTTTTATGAGGAGTAGCTCAGTTTTGTAGTCTGTTAATTATGAACATACTAGCTTCTCTTTTTTTTTTGTAAAATTTAACACTGATAATACAGTTAAAGGGGCTCTGTCACAATCTCTATAACCCAGAAAATGAGTTCAAGTCACTATTTAATTCAAAGAAATTTTACTTCATCATTTCTTAATGCTTAAACCAGCTAAGAAATATTTCACTTACAATTTTATTGGGCATTGGTTCTTAAGTGTTGACCTTACATTCTAGAGTACATAACTAAAAGTGCCAGGCTTTTAAAATGTCAAAAAAATTAAAACATCTTCAAAAAAAATTAAGACCTTGTGATAAAACATGACGAAATTTTAAAATAATCTGAAAGGTCAAGGCATGTAAAGCCATGTTAATCATTAATAAAAGGAATGAAAAGATACCCAAAAAAAAAAGTTAAAAAAACCTTATGGTATAGCATATACTTATGTGCAGTTAAATAAAGTATGTATAGTAGAGTTCTTGGACAGATGTTCAGTGTAAGGTTGTGCATTTCAAGCCAGACCTGGTTCTCACCAGTGGAAAAAGAAAAAAAAAAAAATTATCTTTGATTGTTTGATTTTCTATTTATTTCAGGCCAGATCCTCAAGCCGCCGTCTGATCTTTTTTGTACAAAACTCACGTTATCAGGAATATTTCTCTTGATTAAAGAATGAGTTAAGTAAATTTCCTGCATTATTCTAATTAGTAAATGGGTCACTTGCTGCAAGGTTATCCCAGTAGACATTACACAGGTCTCTGTTTAGATTCATATACAGCACTTAGTAAGGAACACACATACTGTGCTAATGAATATATGGAATTTAAACATTGTAACTGTGGCCTTGGAGATCTAAGCATTAAAGTCTTCATAAAGTTAATTTGACTTAAAATGTCAAGAAAATAATGAAAGGTCTGTTTTATGAGTAAACACCTACAACCTGTAGATGTAGGACAATCTTTTTTTCCACAATATTGACAAGAATTTAAGCAGGCAGTTCAGAAAGAAGTAGCAGCACTGGTGGATAATCAAAACCCATTAAATTAGTGGGATGAGGGATGTGAGTGAGGAAGGCACAGGCATAAGTGCCATGCACACTGAAATACCATGGGGTTGGGGTTGAAGAAAACATGTTTGAAAGGGTACTAATATGAGTTTTTGCAGTAAAGTCTTCCAGCATCCCTGCCTCCTTTGAGCGTATTGTTTTATGCATGACAATTTTTAGAGATACTTCCAGATGCTAAGTAGCTCCTGTAAGTTTCCTAGTATCTTCTACTCTTTCTAAGCTAATCAGGCTAAAGGATGCTTGGAATTTTCAGTCCCTTCATGGGATTAAGCCAATTAAAAATATTGCTACTTTTGCCTACCACAAAGTGTTTTCAGCAGGAGAAACTGATTGTGGCACTAGACTGCGGCAGCAGTCTAAGGAAACACAACCAGTCCAAAGGAATGCAATCTAAAACACTTTTTTTTTTTTTAATGTTTGCAAAGTAGAGAAATGTGTAGGGAGAGCTCTGGTAGTTTCCAGCTACTGTCACAGTAGGCCTGGTATCTAGGCTTTACAAATCTCTCTTGGAAAGATAGAGCTTTAGAGATGTCTTGAGGTACATAGATGAGGATTTTTCATCCTCTCTGAAGATTACTCTACTCCAGCTGGACATCTGCCTCAAAGCTCCCTGCCCCATTGAGCTGACAGTCCTGAGCCACCCTGCCAGGACAGTAAATCTGCTGGGAGGCATAAATTGGGCACTAGGACTCAGATGGATGTTTTAAGAGGTTTTGAAGATGTAAAGGAGAAATAGGGGTGTTGCAGAACATAAGGACTGGAGGGTACCTGAACTGATTTCAAATGTTAGCCATTTGCAACAACTTTGCATCAATTATCAAGCTGTTGCCAGGGCTTAGATTTTGGCTGGGATAAATGAGATGACATCTTTTTCAGTCAGATATTTTGATTTAAATCCAAAGAGGCCTTCTTTTTTTTAGTAGAAGTGTATTATATAGGTCTAATTTTTCATAACACAGGGTAATAAAACTGATAATATTAACTAAATTAAGCACAGAAGCAGGAGTAAAAATAGTAAACGAGGGTAGTTTTTCTATATTTATTTTCAGACATGTCCACTCCCTCATCTAAATAATGTCTAGTATTTCAAGTCAGAACGATAAATGCTTATCAAATGTAGAACAATTTTCTTGCTGTTTCCTTGCATTACCTCTGCTTACAGAATTTATAACCCAGTCACATCCAAATATCTGTTTTAAAATCCGTCCAAAATACAAAACTCTCTGATGCACCTGTTCTTCCATCTATTATGCTTTATAAATTTTCTCTCTTACTCTATCATTTTTTTTACTTTGGAAGGTTACCCACTGCTCAAGAGTTGTTTCTACAAAGTTAGAGCAATGAAAGAAATATTGAATAAAGACTGTAATAGAATTGTAAACATTTTAAATGAGTATTTCATCCAAAATCAAATCTACAGTTCTTATTGTATTTGGTTGCTGCACAGATTGCGAGACTCATGTTCTTTCCCAGCATAACATCAATAAGCTATTTTCTCCACCAGCTGCTCACATGTTTGGTTCGCTGTGACTATTAACCATAGAAAAGTTATCTCAGTATTGGATCTCACTGATGAAAAGACACAAAGCATCTTGATTTCTTGCAGTTATTGCTGGATATTTTCTGGTTAAAGGCACTCTTAGTAATATCAAGTTTTTTGCCAATCTCTAATAACTATAATTCAAACAAATCCTGTAAATATTTTTTATCTATGTTCATAAATATATGCATATATATCTGTGTACATGTGTGCATATAGATAGATATATACATACACATGTATATACATATTTTGATTTGTATTTTCCATTCAGTACTTACTTGAAAAGTAAATATTTTGTTCAGGGTGAGGAGTAGTGGCAGATATTGACTTCTAAATGCCCACTTTCCATGCTGATGTTGCAGCCAAATGCTTGTGGGAAGCTTTGCTTGCTGAACATTTGAGTTTTTTCTCCTAGCAGTACTCTAGCAGCTCCAAAAGCTGAAATACTGTTTACTCAGACAAAAATAATAAAAAAAAAATTAAAAAAAATTCCATTGACCAGAGCTATCATTTTTAAAGGCACACTCCATATGACAATTCTAATTTGTCTTAAATTCCAAATGTTAATAGTTCCCCTTGGCTTCCTTATCTTTTTAGTGCACAAGTGTATAAACCTAATATTTTTTCCACGCCTACCAATCAAAGCAGCACTTATGATGTAGCACACGTGGGTCTACTGAAATAGAAGAAAATGTTAAACCTTGGAAAGTCTCTATATTATCATAGAGTTTCCTACTAATTAAAGAGTTTTTTATGATGAATCTAAAACCACAAAGAAATTTCACTTTTGGGTGTGACATGACCAATGTAATAATCACAGCCAACAAAGAGAGAGAAATGTTCTGCTGCCAGATAAATTTACTTCCTATATTCTTAGGTTTTGTTTGTTTTCATCAGTAATTTTATGGGGAGCCCATAGGCAAGTTGAGGTATTAGGCAGAACTGGTTACAGAATGAACTTAAATTTTTGAAAGCTGTGTTTTAAAAAAGTCTCTGGCTATGGGTTTGTCAAACGATGAAATTTCTTGCAGTGGATTTAGAAACCAGATCTGCAGAAACAAACATATTTGCATTTGTGAATGTTATGGAGGTGCCTGTGGGTTGTCATTAGCTTATTGCTGAGAAACTCCTGAATCAGGAAGCACTGCAAGAATCAAAACTGATTTTAGAATCTTTTCAGCTAATAGGATTATTTCCCTTATAAAATAATGCAATACTTTAAACACACTTTTTTATTATTATTATCACAACTCACATACACAAATTAATTTTCTGACTTTAAAAACCATCCTTGTCTCCCATGCTACAAATGCAGTTTTACAGATTGGAACAGATGGTGGTTTAGAGTGAGGATGTACTAAACTACTAAAAAGGTATAGTTACTGTGATACTGTGTGGTGACAGATGTTGGTAAGAGCTTACGAGTTTAGTCTTTTTTATATTTTCTTTATTGTAGCTTTATAGTATATTTCATGCAGTTTGAAGGAAAATAATCCTATTTTCCTATTGTTCCAATTTGTGTGTTGAGTCTTTGCTTCATAAGGATTCTTGGATGTTCCTACATTTGCAACTACCCTATTATTTAATTTTGCCTTTTCTAACAAACATTTGAGTACAGAAATAAAATCTAATAATATATGTTTCTATTTCTATTTGCCTAGGAAATATATATTCAAAAGCAACAGTGAGAAGGGTTCCAATGAAGAGAAAAGTGTGAGAGGGTGGAAATCTGAACCATGCTCAACTGATTTGAAGTCTGCCAGAGCATATGGAAAAGAGAATCCTTAAATGACAAATCTTTACTGAGAATGAACCTGTTAACCAAAGCAATTTAAATTCAGGCAGTGTTCACTGGAGTGCTCCAGCTGACCTCAGCCTTTTTCTGATAGCAGAGGGAAGCTTTTAAGGGATTTTCACAACCAAGTGGAACTGAACCCATAAGTGCACAGGAAAATGATGCATTTCTTGCAGCTTATTTTTGCCTGAATCCAATTATGCCTAGTCAACAGCCAGCTGTTGCCTCAAAATAGACTAAGCTGGGAACTCTCTACAGAAAAGTTGGGAAAATGAAAGCCAGCTAGTTGTAAGAATGGATTAGAGTGGTGATTTTTTGAATTTCTTTTTTGCAGTTTTGTATTTTCCACTCTAACCTAGGATTGCTAGATCACTCTGATCTAGATGCCAAAATGGCATTGCCAACTGAGACTCTCTTGAGAGAATTCTTCAGGCAAGTAAGTGGATTACATCTCAAGCACTGTATTGTCTGCAGTTTTCAATTCAGCTAAGCTCTGGGAATTGCAGATAGCAGCTGAAAGAGCCTCCACTTGAAAGAGAAAGGTATAAGTGTCTGAAGCAGGAAAGAATTTTCTGACTGTGAGGTTTGCCCTGAGACGGGTTACTAAGGAAAGGAAAACAAAGGAACTACCTCAGAACCTTCGTGGACTGCAAATGGGAAACAGATTTAAGTTGGGCTATATAGGCAGGCATCATAGGATTTGATGGATTGAAGAGGAGGATCAGGTAATTTTGTGGGACTGAAAATAGCAAACACATTCAAATTTATGAGTGAAGTGACAGCATGAAAATAAAATAACTTTTTAGCATATTAAGAATAGTTTTATAAAGAACAAAAAACCTAACAAAATTCACAAAAACATGAGTATGGAGTGGAGTGATGAGAAATGACAGAATAAATTGAGGATAATGTTTTTTAATTAATGGGCAAACTGAGAATTAACTGCCTTTAAACATTATGAGTCAAGGAAACTTGTCTTTATGGAGAGTTGAGAAATATTTCAAGAATTCAGAGTCATAAGAAATGTCTCTAAAATGTCCTTTTACATGATAACTGTGTCTTTAGAAGGCAAAACTGGAATGTAAACACAGGGTTAAGGATTAAACACTAAACTGCTAGAATTCTATTTTGCTCTTATGCTAGTTGTAAGCTGACGCTGACCAGCCTGATGGTATTATTGGTATTGCTGTTTATGAACAGCACTCATAAACTTATTCCTGTGACTACTTTTCTTCAGGGAAACTGAAGCTTTGATTTTTGCAAAGAATCAAGGAAGGACTGCACAGAAAGTGTTTAGTGAAGATTTCGGCAAACCTTGAGCAGTTTAAATAAGTTTCAGGTTAGTATGTTCTTTCAAAATTATTCCACATCCTCCAGAACTGGCACCCTGTGTACAGTGCAGACTTGCAATTGCATTCTAGATTAAGAGTTTGCAAAGAAGCTCTTTGGAGGTATCTTAATGGACAGATTGCAATTCTAACTGTGTCCATGTTAAAAACTCATTAAGGGCCAGTAAATATGAGTGAAATGAGACAAAGCAGGAAGATTAAAGGGGCAGTTATGATCCAATAGAGAAAGGACGTATTTTCATTCACTGTGTAAACAGAATTTCAATTGCCCTTTGAGCACTTCACTATCACTGGCAAATAACCAGTCTGCAAGGAGAGCACTTTCTATGTGCATACTGTAACTTGGTGGGCATGCAAGCAGTGGGTAACATGCAGCAGGTATTAAATGGATAAATATGTGTAAAGATTGTGTTTGGCTGGGCAAGAGACAGAAGCCTGGCAGAGGGGATCGTGGTGACACAACACAGCAAGCTCTGTGCGTCTTGTTGGATTAAAGACTAGATTTGTGTCTTAGCCAATATAATGTCATGTTGAGTTATGTAAATCCCATCACAGAAATGCAAACACAATGCAGCAGCAGCATTCTTTGGCATCAGCTCTTCAGCTGTTTCCCTGAAACCAATTTGATGTCTTGCTACAGATTGCTTCTCCCTTGAGGCACAGCCACTCTGTTAGTTGAATCCAGACCTTTTTTTTTCTGAATTATTATGATGTAAACCCCGTAGTTTAATAACTACAATGATGTTTATTTTTTTTTTTCTTAAATGCAATATACCTTAGGACAAAGAGAATGTTGATATCATAGTAAACGAAAATGATATTATGCCGTCGAGAAGGTGAGCAATATTTAGCTAAAAATATGTAATGTTTAAGGAAAAATGTCCAGACTGATAGTAAGATATGGGCACTCATATCATCAGGCAGAGACCAAAAATTCTGAAGACAAGCATTAACCAGCCACTGAGCTCAGTAATACCACTCCTCAAACAGCCAAAAACCATTTTATTTGGAGGCTCAGACTGGTTCAGAGTGCATGGAGAAGGAAAAGCAGCACATGGGCTTTTTTCCCCTCTTTCCTTAAGTAGATGGCAAGAGGATAGAGCCAGCCAGACGATGGAAGATGACATGCCTGTCCTCATTTCTGTGCAAGGCAACAAAAGAGGAATTCTCCCAGGGGAAAGAAAAAGGGTGAGGATGAGAGTGAAACAGCAGTTCAGAATAACTGTAGGAGAGTGCAAACCTGTTCTTTGATGAGGTTTGCTATGACTTTCAACTTCTCCTTTGCCTAAGGCATCCTAATTACGGTCCTAATTTAGCCCCAAGTTCTGGAGCTGTAATATTAAAGATTCAGGCCTGCTGCCCTGATAGTTTATACCAAATTCAAAAATCACTTTAGGGGTGAAAGTTCAGACTTAAAGGACAGCTTTTGAATGCAAGCTTAAATGATGCCCTCAAAATAAAATGCCTTCAGGTGCCCTCATTCTACTTTGTCATATGCTAATATTAAGCCTAAAACAGCTAACACATCAGGGAATTTTCCTTCACATCAGCTTTTTAGGGCCTCTGCTGTATATGGAAGTATTCTGAACATCATGAAAAAGGGTTTTTTGAATATATCAACTTTAGGCTGCGTGATGATTTAGAAAACATCAAGATTATAACATAATGTTCTCAAATTATGTATGCTGGGGTTTATTTTCCTTCATAATATCTTTTAAGATAAATGTGAGTCAGTGTAGAAAAGTGAGCATAGCAGCATTTAGATTGCTATCATTCTTTGATTTTATAGATCTCCTTACGTTTAGCTCTTTGTTCAGAAGTATTGAATAGCTGTCTGTGGCATTTAAAATTTCTCCTTCCAAACCCACTTCCACTTTATAGCAAAATAAAAACTAAAATGTTATTTTGTAAAAGTCAGCATTCCCTTTAAAGGTCTATAAGTATTTTTCAACAGCACTACTGTCCTCATGTCTTAAACCTTCCTTTCAGAATATTTTGGTTTAGTAGGTTGGCTTGACACTAATCACATGTAACAGTTGTTTGCAAATGTGCAGCAACGCTGTCTGTTGAGATCTGTAAAAACACTAATAGCTTCTGGAGCTGTTTGCTGCAGGAACAGGAGCTTGGCTGCAGCTGTTGACAGTGATGAAAATGAGCACCAAGCTGAGACAGTCCGAGCTTGTCCCCACGTTGAAGGATTGTCCACCTTGAGAGCTAATTGGAATTAAAGGATTATCTCACCTCGAGAGCTAATTGGAATACTGGATCAATGACTGAGCTTCGAGGTCACTGGTTCAGGCCACAGGTGAGATGATTTGTCTTGCCTGTAGATATTGGTTCACCTGAACCCTGCACAATGTAATGACCCACCACAAAATAATAATTTAATCCCAATTCGCACCTGTGTAGAGAGGTCTCATTTTTAGTTTATCAAATCAATTCAAGGGTGTATTGACTTTATTTAGGAAATTATTAGAGCTTTATAAACAAAAATTTACACTCCCTTACCATGAAAAAACACTAGATATTTCTGGATACTTTGTAACTTTAAAGACCATGTACACAGTAACATCTTCTCACCTGCTTCCTCAGCCTTTTGAGTTGAATGCATTCAAATAATGACTGTTCCATGGATCTGAAAGTAGATTTTACCCTTAGCTGTAATAGTTGCAAGATACACGGTATTGCCTCTCTTAAGCCAACATGTCATTTAAACTACATAACTACATTGCTAATTTTAAACATATAACTGACCACCAAACTGAATTTTCATTGTTTTAATGTAATTTCAAAGATTCTATTAAGTTTAAAATCAGTCTGCGAGTTAAGATTTGTAATTAAGTCTAAAAATATGATAGCTGATGGACTAATTTTCAGGAAAACCCTGTTCTCAAACAAAGAAAGCAAAACTAGAAAAACCCCTCAATATTCTAAATTGTTTCAACTCCCACTAAGTATGGTAAACTTTAATGATATATCTATCAATTAAAAGGAAGAATAGAATTCAGAGAGACAATAGGCATTGTATATCATACCTGTAGCTCTGTGGCTATCCAAACAATTTTCCCCCTCAGTGTCTGAAACTGAAAAAAAAAAAAAAAAAAAAAAAACCAACAAAAAACAAAAAAAAAAAACAAAACCCCAAACTAATTTATTTGTTGAGGAATCACTGTTATCAGTTGTATTTTGAGAACAACTACTCAAAACTTCAGGGAGCATAACAGAAATATCCTTAGCTCTTGATCTTTACTGCAGAAAAACGCAACATAGTGGTTGAGCTGATATTGGAAAAATAGAGTCAGGCCTCAATATTTACATAGGTAAAAATGTAGGCATTGAAGAGCCCTAAATAAGTTTTCAGGTGCTGTGAAATGTACCATCTGTGCTAGGTGTGAACTTCAGGATTACAAGTGTTAAAATTCAGATTTACATTAAAAAATAAAGTCCTGCTTTAGATGTTAGAATCTTTTGTGTGAATTTAGTTGATTTTTTTATACTTCTCATATAGAAACAGAGAGAAAAGGGGTAACAGAGAGTGAGACCAGGACTATAAACTACAAAGTATGACAGAATAAATTTGTACAAGCAATTGCAGAATGAAAATTGATTTTTTTTCCCTTGTTACTTTAATTTATTTATTTTCATAATGACATCTGAAAAAGATAGGAAATTCCAGGGAAAAAACAGACATGAAGAAATCTCTTTTTTCAATTTTACTTGAAAATGAGAATATTAAGACCTTTTCATAGAAATTTCTCAAATTTTTGTTTGATTTCTTAAGAAGAAATATATAAAAAAATAAAATAAATACAGGCTATAAAAGTAAAGAAATATTTGTTTTCATAATACCAGTTTAGCCTCCATTATTTAAAAATTAAAATAGCCATTTACACAAATGCAGGAAAAATAACAGTATTCAAGGACAGAAAAAGTAAATATTGTCAATGTCATGAGCTTCACACATTTATGAAATATCACTTGTTGGTTTTGGGTCATAAAAATGATAGCTTCACTTGCAAAAGAGCAATGAATCATATATAGTAGGCTTGGGAAAAAATGAGCTTTCATCTCCACTTTACTTTATTATTAACCAGAAAAGTTATTGCATTATCTAGGAAACCAACACTCCATCTGGAAGCTACTCCATGGTTGAAGGAGCTCTGGAGATGTGCTTCAGTGGAAGGAATACATTTATCTGAAAGCATCACACCTAATGTACGAGGCACTAAGCTTTGATTTCATGGTCTCATGCAGACTGCACAAATATCTCTCAGTACAGCTTTTACTAAGAAATGACAGTCAGGAAGGGATGAACAGGAGCTAGATATCCTGTAACTTCAGAAGCTTACTGGCTGTATTTTAATTCACTCAGTTGTCTGGAAGTTTTACTCCTGATAGGATTAAATCCTTATTCTAAATAACAACGTAATGATAGACTTGAATATTTACCTCAGAGTTGCCTTTGGTGAAGAGTGAATTTCATTTCCTTGAAAACATAGGCATCAGTTGGATGGTCTAACATCTAGATATTTAAATCTGTGCATGAATGAAAAAAGCCACGTTTGAAGTTAACAACTGAGCAGTTTTTAGAAAAAGTCAAATTAATTTGGTTCTAAGGCATATATCATATTGATAGGCGCTGAAGGCATAACTGAACTGAGGAAGGAGGTATTATCTGTTACTATCTCTGAGGATGTACAAGACAATTCTTTCACCCAGCTCCCTCACAAACGCTGATCTTAAGTTTTAGTATTTTGTCAAACTTTGGATGACTTTTCAGACACAAACTCCCTTTTGACATTTTTGATTTCAGGCAACATAGGGCAAACCACTTCTCACAAAGCTTATAGTACACTGACTGTCCTGTCTCTTCTACCAGAAACAAAGGATTAATCTACATAGAAAATGAAGGTAACTAGAATGGGCTTATCCAAACAGCCAAACTTTGAAAAATTGCATGCAATGAAAAAGAATAAAAATCTTAAAAATGGGAAGTGCTGCTGTACAGTATTTGTCTAATTTATTTATTGTGGGCACTACACAAATTTAGCAGAATAAAGGCATAGAGAAGCATTTCAGGACCAAAACACCACTGTGGGATTGGCACGGTTCCAGTTCAGGATACACAGGTCCATACTCTAGGCTCCTTTTGTTCAAACAAATGAAGGAGGCTATTAGATCTTTGCAGGGAACAGTCACTAAAGTAGATAAAATGTGCATTTAGTGCCTGTCTCACTTGACTGTTAACTAAAAATAAATCAGATACCAAAGTTATTCCTATATTCTTTTTTTAGAAGTAAAAGCTAGTTTCCAGGAATAATATATAGCCACAATAATACATTGCTAAAACCTTGCTGTTGAACGATGCTGTAACAAAGCAATTGTTGGTGACATCACTGGCACAAGTCCAGTATTTACCCATCTTCTGATAGATCCATTTAAAAACTGTACCACACATTTCTTTAAACTCAGAGGAATGTTGCTTCTAAGCAAAATAATTAGGAAGATAATAGCCATAACCTTGAACTCTATGCTTTACTATTTTTGTATACTGTACCTCTACAGAACTTGTCCTAGGCTCTACATGGAATTTGATCTCCAGCAAGGCAGAGCTTAGAAAAAAAAAAAATAGTAAAATTTCAACAAATGCCATTTCCTGTTAAAAAATCCTATTAAATAAGTCAGTTAATTGTGATGATAATTAAAATGTTTCCTGTCAAATGTGTTGGAAGGTTTTTTTCTGGTCTTTTCATGGCTTCTCTTTGGACTTTATTTTAAGAGAAACATAGTCACTATTGCAATTATATTTCGAAAATATCATCTTCACTGTAGTTGAAAAGTTGCCACAAATGGGTGGCAACTGGTTCTATCATAAGATTTCATCTGGTTTCCTGCTACTGAAATTGTGATTTAATATCTTAGTCTGTCTGACTTGACTGAATCTAGTTAAAGATGGGCAGTAGCTTTTAGTCAAATGCACACACTTCCTACAAAGGCTTTGTTGTCATAAATTCTTCTCTGTTTTTTCTATAAGCATATGGTTATACCCTGCAATGTGTTGACTGTCACTTGGAATCGACATCTTTATAGGTTGTGCCAGCCATAAGATTTCTGAAAACTAGTGTTTCAGCTTTTATTAACATCACACAGGAGCATTGAAAATGTGCTTAGGGAAAAATGATGGTATGAAAAATGCTTCAGTATGAAAATTTAGGTATGAAAAGTGTTCAATCCTACAAGGAACATTTACTAAGAAAAAGTTAATAGGTATAGTAAATCTTCTAAATTAAAAAGAAAACATACCACAAAAACAAACAAACAAAACAAAACAAAAACAAAAACAAAAAAACCCCAAACAAACCAAAAAAACAAACACTCTATGAACTAAAATGCTATTGACTTTGTATAAATTTAACAATTTCTTAATTTCAGGCAAGAGTAAAGTTTCAAATGTCAGACTAACAGAACAAAGTGGCAAATAGAGATTCTACATATGCTTGAACAAATGAATTAATTTTAAAAACACAAAAACTTGGTATTAAAGGTATTAAATTATATATTGCTTAGAGTAAAAGATTGATATAGATCAGCTTTGTCCCTGCTTTCCTTATTCTTTCATAATATCATGAATTTTAGTTTTATTTTCTAGTAAATACAGAGAATGTCCCAAGTCTAATAGGTACATAAAGTCTACTGGGAACTGTGTTCCAGAAGCAGAAAATAGAAATAAATAGTGTCAAGACTATATTGCAATTACCATAATAAAATTAATTTTTGGAAACATTTTTTTCATAATATTTTCTGATATGTTATCATATCATGATTTATATATTACATGAAGTAAGGCAAATAAGTAAAGAATGGGAAAGAGTGAATCTAAGATTACTCAGTACTCTAAAAAACTGTGAAATTAAATAAACACAAGCATATAGAAATCTTATTATGCAAGCATGAGTCATCAATTTATTACTATTTTTTATTATTTAAATAGTATAAGTTACTGAACAATAGTCTCCAACCATGTAAGAACCAAGGACAGAATTACAGAAAATACAAACCATCAAGCAAAAGAAGTTGCCTGTAACTTCAAAAAATAAAATTAAAACCTAGGAAGCAGAAATCAATGCTCCAGCTCTCTGTATGTACATAAGCATCAAATTTTATTAATTATAACTAACTTTAATTTATATTTATTGCTATTATTATTGTTATTAATAATAATCATAATACATATGCTTTGAGTCAAGTTAACATAATGCTCATATGTGAATTAACTCAAGAGGGCAAGAGAGAAAATGCCAAGGGAA
This sequence comes from Cettia cetti, assembly GCA_013401135.1. Classification (NCBI taxonomy): domain Eukaryota; kingdom Metazoa; phylum Chordata; class Aves; order Passeriformes; family Sylviidae; genus Cettia; species Cettia cetti. Next base: position 83,002 of record VZUI01086957.1, read on the forward strand.
TTGTAAAGTTTTGTTATTTTCTTTCCAAAGCTAGGCATTAAATTTCGAACATTGGCACTTTGAAAGATTCTAGCTATGCTCATTTGTTTTGCATTATTTTTGTCAGTCAGATGTCAGCCCCATCCTTGCTGGCCTTTTGAATGCAAAACACTGCTTTATAATTTCTGTTGTGAGGCCTCTTACAGCTGAAATAATAAAAACTCACTTGTAGGTATTTGTTTAATAACTAGAGTACATAGCTTGTGTTTTATCACACAATGCCTGCAACAGCCAGTGAACAAAAATAATAAGCACCGAATTTAGACAGCTTCCCCTTCACCACTGTAATGGAGACATGGAAGAATTGACAAATTTTTTCATCATTTCTATTTTTTAAGTACCATTCAAGGCATCTCAGCCTAAACTGTGTTTAGAAATAGCCTTAATGTAAAGGCTTACAGAAACAACCTGTATGGTGAGTAAGAGTGCTATGAAAGAAGAGCTCATCTCTTGCATTTGGAAGATAACCCACTAATTTCCTAGCTGAATTAATCAGAAGGGTCCCTTCATCTTACCTTGTGCTGTTTTTCAGTCTTGGCTTAGTCTGATGTTTTGTTTAGTGTGTGAATTGCCAGCTATCATGGTGTGAAAACCTGTAGAGTAATACCACAAACATTTTACCAAAGTTGTTTGTTTCTTTTCTCTTATGAGCAAGCATTCACTGCAATTCTTTCTGCAGCTTTTCTGCCCACTCCTGGGGTAGTTGCTGTTTCTGTGTCACTTGGAGTCCAACAGCTCTTTGTGCTGACATATCTGCAAGAGAAGCAGTGATGAAAAGGTCCAATGATTGTGGGCAGGATTATACATGTCATTAGACTTTCTGCTAATTTTTTTTTAAGATTAGGAGTTACTTCCGTTACATAAATACTGTATCATGCCTTCTGGAATCATTGAATTGGATCTCAGATAAGTGCTATCATTTGTGTAATAAATAGGGCTCAGCAAGTAACATATACGTAATTTGAATGGAAATGCCCAAAGGAAAAAGCCTTGAGTTACTTTAGGACAGCTGCCATTATATTGCACTGTGAAAAAAATAAGAAATGTCACTTTCCTGGGAGCCATTGAAGGGCCCTTAGCTCTCACCATAGGTGGGATTTAGGGATGATGTAAGTGCTATATTCAGTAAGACAAGGATTCAAAACAATGATTTTGGTAACAAGAATGTAGGGTGCATTTCAGTAAAATTCAAGATAGACAGTTTCTGTGAGTCTGCAAAGTAGTTTTAACACAACAGCTATTAGATCATTCCATGAAAAGTCTGGTAGTTCATTCTTTCAGGTTCCACTGAACCAAGGCAAAGCCTAGGATCAGTTGTTATGGTTATGGTTAGGGGTAAGTAGACTAAAACAGGAACTCTATCCAGGCATGATTGAATGCAGGAGAAGGGAATACAGGTGACCTCCCCCTGAGGAGTCATGCTGTATCCAATAAAGATAAGCATGATAAAAGGGAGTGGGTTTGCTGGGGAGGGGGAATCATGGATGGGGAGGAACCTTGGGGAAGAGAGAACCATGAAGAAGCAGGATCCTGAGGAGAGAGAGCATCCTTGCAGTGAGGTCAGTGTGGGTGTGCAGTCAGAGCTGTTGTTGGAACTGCAGTCACAGTCTGGCTGGGTAAAAGCTGCACTCAGAGCCTGCAAACTGATCCCTGCAGGCAGAGCTCAGCAGGGAATGCCCAGCAGCCAGAGGCTGCAAGGGAAACCCACAGCAGGAGCTGCTGCAGCCAGAGGCAGGGAATGGTTGGGGTCAGGATGGCTGAGCTGGAAAGAGGAATAAACCAGGAACCTTTCCATGCTGTGATGAACAAGGAGTCTGTGTCCTGGCTCATTTCTGCCCTCTAACAAGAGGGCTGCTGAAACAGTTGAACCTTGTCTTAGACCTCACCTAGAGATAGCAATAGCATGTCTAAACCAGGCACAATGGCATGGCATGGCATGGCATGGAGACTAATGTAAGGAAATACACTCCTAAATACATTTAATGTAGTATTCTTTACATCTCTCAGGGAGATAAGGAATTGGGCTTTTCCTTTGTACTCAATCTCACTTCGAAGTTAAAGTGTTCAAATTTGCTATAGTATAGGGTGTGAGCAGGTATAATAGCTCAGAGACCATCAGATTGGGCAGTGTGTGAATTTCAGATCCTTTTTGAAGGAATTATGCTTGAAGTTTTTCTCTGTTGTCAAATGAGAACAATCAACTGGCACTATCGACCCCAAACTGTTGTAGTCACTTGTTCTCTAGGGGAGAACCTAGATGTATAGCTTCTTAGTCTAGGGCAGACTTTACTCCTTGAAATATCTGTCCTTTTGGAGAGTTCCCCAGCACATCCAAACCACTTGGAGCATACAGAAATGTTGGTAGCTGTACTGCTTGGGTTGTGAATGGGGCAGAGAGCCTGTGTGCCAGACACAACCTTGACCTTTGAATCTACAGGCACTTGGCAGGGTCTAGCTAGCAGTGCTGCACTTGTTACATTGACTGCAGAAAATCTGAGTCATGGGGCTCCTGAGCTGCTGTGTGTCCGTGTCCTAAGGCAAGTAGAGGCCCAGGCACCATCCACCAAAGGAAGTGCATGCTGTCTGTCAAAGGCTTTCAGCTCTCCTCAGGGCACTTATCGCTGGCTGTGAAAGAGGACCCAATACAATGGCATACGACTTAAGAGGATTTCTCTGAGCTTCAGACTGGAAGGAAGGGTTCTGCTCCTTTGATGAGGCTTTGAACCCGCAACTTTATGCGTGCAAAGGCTGTACTAGCACCCTCACCTCCTTCCCATGCTACGAGTGTGCTTCAGGGAGAGATAATCCACGTTCTCATTCCATGAATTTAAAACTAAGGGGGCTTGCAGCAAGCATTAAACTTTATCTTAGGTAGTCAATACTGAAGGAGCACCCATATGTCACTCCGGTTTCAAAAGTAGATAAGGCACTCAGCTGCATTCTTTAATGCAAATCCCTCTAAAACCTTATATGCTATTAGTAGTCTGCTAGTTATTTGATGAAAGAGAAAATTAACTTTTCAAAGAGCTAGGCAAAAAATAGAACTGAGTCTATTACGCCAACCAATCCAATATTCTGCACAATGAGATAGTGTTTCTTTCTACTCATTATGCCTAGCAAAAGCAATCAACAGAAGCCTGAAATGATAATTGTACAAAAATGCAATCTGATTAAAAGTAGAGATCGGCAGGTATTGGAAATAACCCACCTATCTCTCAAAGAAAATGCAAAGTCTCTGTGGTGCAAGTACGGGATTGTTTTAGCTCGACATTGCAGGCTTGGTTTTCTTTCTAGATAAATTTTACCCTGTGTTAAGACAACTGTGCTCTTAATGCATGTGTCCATCTAAAACTGAAGCAAGAAACATAAGAATTAAAGCCTTAATATTCATTCAATTTAAAGACTAGTATGTACATTAATGTTGTGATCTCTTTGCCACTTATTTTGCCCCAAAGTATTCAGGAAGCTACAGTAAATCAGAACCTAATTCTGGGTCACACCAAGGTTAATTAGAGCATATGAAATTGCTACTGGACTTGTCCATAAATTCTATAGCAACAGTTATTAACCATAAAATTACTAGATAATACAAAACTGTGACATTCAGGAACTTAAATTATATTTGCATTAAATAAGGGGAAAAAAGATGTTTCAGATACTGTTACTTGAGCGTTTCTGGTGAGTTGCAAACTGTCAGGCAAAATGCTCCTTTAAGAATAAATTGGAATAGATGGGAAAAGATAAGTGTGAGACACTTGTGTGTACTTTTTCATATACCCACAAGCAGGCTGGGGACTCAGCATGTTCAAGATTAATTTGATAAATACCAGCCCCTTTTTCAGAACATGCTGCATTGAATCTGTTGAATATAGGGAGGGATGAAGGGAAAAAAAACAACAAGGGGGTAGATCTAAAATGTACCCAACTCCCATCTTGCATAAGCAAGAGGATTTAGGTACCCTCCATCTAGACTGCAATGCATCTCTCTTCTAGCACACTAACTGCATTTGGAAATGATTTTTGTCTTCATATCTTTTTTCATTCCTAGTTCAGCCTGCCTCTCCCTCTTCCTCCCTGTCTCATGCAAAGCAAACATTTTAGTTCTTGGATTCCTAATGCCTTATCCCCACATTGCAAGGGGAATAAACTCCAGTTTGCTTCCAACTGAGGGGGAGAGACCTGAGCCAAGGGTCTCCATGGAGGCAGCTGAGTTCTACACCTGTTGTCTGTGGTCATTCTGGGACTGACCTATCCAGGTGTAAGAGGAAACTGATACTGCTGATGTGCAGAATGGATACAGTCCAGATAACCTCTTTGCTGTGCCCTCTCTGCAGGGCTAGGGAGGAAACCTGATTTAACACTGGCAGTAGAGAATAGATACCTTTTTGAAAATCTGAGAGGGGAGGTAGCATTAGCTCACTGCAGAGAATACCTGAGCTGTAATATAATCAAGACAACTGTGACCATGAGTGTGTGATTGCTTTTTTTGTAAGCAAGGAGTGTGTAATGGAAAGTATTCAGCTGAATCTCAACTTCAGGAGAACAGAAACTCCAAGTGAAGATGTTTCTGTTAACGAGAAGAAGAAAAATTGGAAAATGCTGCTTATGAAGGTAAAGAGACAGAACTGCTTGTTTTAAAAAAGACAATTCTCATTATATAGCTTATATTTTGGAGAAAGTGCTGTGGAAAGAACAAATACCATGAGACTTCCTATTAGATAGTGTTATTTACACCTAATTTGACAAGAGCTGTACGTAATTACTCAGATATAGGCAGGCTTCTGTAATCTATGAGCTGCTAATAATTTTCATGAAGCCACAACCTTAATAATATTTATGCAAAGAGAGTGGTCAAGGAGAGCTGTGAACACAACTATAGTGGCAATCAACAGCAGAAATATTCCACAGCAAGCCACTTTATCAATGAACCAGCTGGAAGAACAGGCATAAAACCTAGATACAGATGACAAGTGGGTTACAAAGCTACAGATGACAGAAAAATAGATAAAGCCTTTGTTTTCAGGCAGCCTTAGGGAAAACAGAGATTTACCTGTGCTGATGCTTCACATAGTTAACATATCTAATGTCTCAGTCTGCTGGAAGTGCTGGTTTTGGTGTACAGCTTTCTACCATCCCCATCACAAAATCAGCCAAAATAACAGAGGTTATAATCATGAGAGGTGCTCTAGAGTCAGACTAGTGATCTGCCACTGGTCCAACCTGATTTTTTTGCCTTTGACAGAATAAGAAAATGACAATGATGTTATTGAGAACAGATATGCAATTCATGCAGCTACCTAGTCTGAAAGGAGATGCTTCTTTTGATCTGTTTTGAACTGATCTCCTGCCAATAATTCTTTTATTTTGGGATTTGGAAAGCAGCAGGTCTGTCTTCACTTTCTAAAGCCAGTCAGAGGAAATGGCTGCTGTGCCTATAGAAGGGAGGTCAGCTGGTAGCAAACAGTCCAAGTGGCAATGCCAGGCTTGCTCTACACACCCAGCATTTCTGCTCTGCTATGTGCAGGAAGTGGAATACTCTCAGAAATTTCAGGTGAGTTCAGTTTCCTTGGGCTCTGGCTCATCCTTTTTACCACAGTGATGCCCACCTCAACATTTTCTTGTGCAGCTACTATAATTCTTCAGCTTTTATCCCAAGTCTGTTCTGATAAACATGATTATTAATAGAGGTAATTTGTTAGTGTTTCTATACATTTAAGTTCTTTAATGGGTACACTAGAATTACTTTTTAACATTCGTATTTACTGCTGTCCATTGAAATCTGCTCTTTGGAACAGCTGCTTAAAACTGACATACATACAAAATATGGAAATTAGACATAGGAGAGAGAAGGTAACTGAGTAGGAAAGGGGTGCCAGTGATACAAAATAAATGCTGTTCCTTACAAAACTGCAGGAACTATGGAATGTTTCCCATAAATATTTATTGAGGACCAAAGTTGTGCAGTACTTCTGCCACAAGGGACTTGTATTCTAAAAGCAGTGTAGAAAGAGAAAGCTTCTATGTATTTTTCTGCCTTCCTTTTTCAGACTGTACATACTCACTATGACATCCATTTGCTGCATTACATCTAATTTACATATTTGACTGCTTCATCTGCATGAATCTCAATTATCCATCTTCTCTGGGATGACTTGCCTCATTCAAATTCTTTTAAGGAACTATAATTTTAAGAAAGAAATAAATGGAAGGGGGGGGGAAACTATAAATTAAGGTTCTAGTGTCCCAAATGGCAGACTAATCCCGATCTGACATTCAGGGCTGATAATAATCTTACACAGGCTGTAAGTTTAAGATTGTGCAGCTTGTGACCGTTTGGCCCTTGGAGGTGAGGATTTTTGTGTCACAGTAAACAAGACAGAGTCCTGTGTAAGCTGCAATACCTGTCTGTGTTTGAGGCTGAGATAATTACTATTCTGCACTCGGTGCTACGTCATACCTACCATACCAATCATACCAGATGCCTTGAGACAAACAGACATGCAAGGAGGTAGAAAACTTATTGTAAAATGGTTTTGAGGTTTCCAGAAAATATAAGTACTTCACAGGCTGAAATACTGTACATATTTCTGTGACTTTCCCCTGCAAACATTTTGCTGAATAAACCCCCCAAATTTAATATATGTATTTTAATTTATATTAATTTTATGTGATTTATAGCTCTCTTTCAATGTGAGATCTGCTAAAAAAAACTCCCTAAAGTAATTTTTCTACCTGCTTTTTTAAAAATTAAAATAATGGAGGAGAGAAATGTCAGAATTTCTATTAGAGAAAAAAATATTCAGTGTAAAGAGCATAGAGCAGCCCAGAGACCAGCCTGCTGGCAGCTAATGCAAAAAACAAGGCAATTTTAAGCCACCTCTTCTTATGCAAGATGCTTTGCCCCATTGCATGACACTCTGGAACAGGAAAAGTGGCTAAAAAAACCAAATTAAACAGCAACCTAAGTAATCCCATCCTACATTTATCTTTATATCTGGATAGAAGCACAAAAAACACAGTTCAAATTTTCATGCCCAATATTCTGGCCAACCCTCTTAGCTCTCTTAAATTTTAATTCATTCCAATTCTCGGTGTGTGTCCGCAAGTAGACAGATTCTAAATCCATGGCTCGTTTTATTAAAATAAGCATTTTCCAAGTTGTAGTCGGGTGCTTCAAAAAAATATACTATGGGATATCTTTTTTTCTGTAGGAAGATGAAGGATGCAGCTTCTTACAGAGAGTTGCATTTTAATGCTACCAGAGGTAGCCAGCTGACAGCAAGGTCACAAAGAGCCATTCCAACTTGCCAGGCCAGTTGCCAGCTGCAGCAGATTTGTCTTTCATGGGATTAATGTTCTACAATCACTTGTACCCAAAGCAGGTAATTGAAAAGACTTTTTTGTGTTTTTTTTTTTTTTTTTAACAATTATTTTGGCAACATGGATTCCTATCCTAGTTTTATCAGGCTTGTATACTACAAACATTTTGTTTTTGTATAGCACAGCCAGGATTAAGTGAAAATAAAATAAGTTTCTATGGCATTAAATCACAAATGGCCTTTGCTCGAAAAGCTGCGTAAACATTTCAGCAGAAATGTTTCCAATGTAGGAATGGCACAGAAACAATGCATGGATTAATATGCTGTGTACCATCCTTCTTGCCAAAGAAGTTGGGGAAAGGTGATAAAAAGGGTAAACTTGGTTACTTTTGTGGTTATAGTTCTGATTGATTCAGGTTAATGTATGTGTTAAGACCTTCAGGCTGCTTTGAAACAACATTGCCTCAGGAGTGCTGCAGAAGCGTACTTTATTTAGGCAGCATCCTGTACAATGAAAAAAAAATCAGAGAATCTGGCTGTTCTAAAAAATCTTGATTGCACTGTCTCTTCACTGACCACTCAGAGTTGAAATTAGCTTATGCAAAATCTCATTTTGAGTACTTAGGAAAAAAGTTAAATATGGTGAATCATATAGTCTTAGCAATTACTGTCAAAGTCTTGTCATTTTGAAAGATTAGAGATGTTAAATATTCGCTTAAATTTGAAAATGAAAAAAACAGAAATTGACAATAAAGAAAAATGCATTTCAAAGTAGGTCATATGAAAACAACTAAAAAGAACACAGTTACAAGAACATTAATTGGGTTCTTTACCTTATTTCTTAATTGTGAGGGAGGTCCTTAGAGATTTAAACATGCACTGACTCAGTTTCAAGGGGAGATCAGGGAGAAAATGTGAGTACTTCCAGGTAAAAGGTACAATTTCATCCTCCAGCTGGAAGGTTTAGAGAGAGGAAGAGAGCTGGGAGGACAGAGCAAGTGATATTCAATCTGTGGGTTTTACAGTTAATCTGTCATCTTGAACTTTCTGTTTTCTACTCCAGCAATATATGTGCTCCTGTAGTCCATGTACACAATATTGTTCAGCTTCAGAAGAGGTGATAATTACAAATAATAAGTGTAAAACCCTTTTGTTTATTATTTTCCTTTTATTACCCAGATCACTTTTTTTTTTGTTTTGTTTTGTTTTGTTTTGTCTTGTTTAATTCTGCAGTTCATTGTAACATAGAGTCTAATTCTGGTTTCCTTGCACTGTTCCAGAGTGGAATTAGTAACATACGATAATTTGAGTTTACAGGAGAAATCTGCAGATGAGATTAGCTACTATGATCAGAGCTAAAAATGTATGGAGAGAAGCTTGTACAGATATGACAAGATTTAAGTCAATAAAACAGCTTGACACACACTGAGGGAGAATAAAACCAAGGACACTTTTGTATCCCAGTAAACCCTATCATGGCAGTAGGAAAATCCTGAAAAAGCAAACAGGACCAGACACTAGCTAAGTCAAACTGGGAAGCCTCAGGTCACCTTATCTGGGGGCACTCAGCTACTGTACTGCACGATGACAAGCAGTAAGGCTGTCAGTCTTCTTGATGTGGTGCTGAAAATAGCCACTCATGCAAAAACTGAATGTCCAAAGATCAGTCAGTGTGATGAGAATTTGAGAACCTAAAATAATTTGGAAATATGCCAACGGGTATCAGTGCCACTCACATGAATGCATTTGTTATCTAGTGCTGACAGATCAGGAATACACAGGGTAGAAGACCTAGGGCACTCTGCATGTCCTGAAAGTGAATCAAAGCACAGGGAGAAGCACAGAAATTGTTGATAAAATATGGCTTAATGATCAAAATCCATGTGAAGGAATACCTGTGGTCAGATTCTCTTTGTCGTATAACCATTCATCGTCACAGGCAGAAATCGTTTATGGAAGAGAAGAAATAAAGAAGGAATTGAGGAAGGTACTTTAAGATTTTCTGTTAAGACAGAGGTGTTTTGTGGGAGAAGGGAATAAGAATGAGAGGACTTATCCTGTTTCCTGTGTCAGTGTTTCCTCTGAGGAACTGTTGAGTTTTCACTGAGATCATGGACAAGCTCTGCCAAAGGCTGACTCTTCTTTGATCCCTATGAGCAGTTTCCATCCTTTAATTTAAATGTAAAATTCCAAATAACAAAAATTAACTTTTTTGGTAACAAAACTGATGTTGTTAAGACTGAAAGAGGTACAGCTAGGCCAGCAAATGCAAAATGTTATCTTAAGGCCATCCAAGTGGCTGTGTGGTAAATGTAGGGTTTTGTCTTTTCTCCTAATTTCCAGGCCTGCCCCAGTCTGGTGTATTATATTTTCTGGTTCTTTGTCTGTACATGCAACACATCTGTTATGATGGAGGTGTCTTGATAGAGGATTTCTGATTTTTCTCTGCTTTTCTGATTGGATTTTTTTAAGGATTTTTTTTTTTTTTTTTTTTTGATAGTGTGTCTTTTAAATAATTAGGTCTTTTGTATACAAGTTGCAAGTGATGGTTATAAAAGGAAAATTCTTATATTTCATGAAGCAACAGTAGTTTGACCTTAATTTGAGATTTCTTTTCTTTTGTTATGAGTGATCTGTAATGAAAACTGGAAATGATAATCCCATTTTCCCAAAGTATTTGATTTATGAAAGTAGATCTGCGAGGTTCCAACTGATAGTTTATGGTGTGTGATCAATTATTTACTCAGCTTTCTATTTACCTTGAATGTTTCATTGCATTTTCATAAACTCCTATGTACTGATTCTCTTGGCTGTAATTGGTTCCTTTACTTTTTAATGATCCAAAATTAGTTGCATAGGTCTAAAATAAATCTAAAAGAGCTCTTCATTGCTTTTATCTTTGCATGCTCTCAGATATAATATCTCAATCTATTAAAATGGTAATTTAATTTTTTGATTAAACACAGATGGAATTCTATACTGGGAAATAGAAGATGATAAAATATGGAAAAAATTGATAAACCTCTATGTAAGGTAGGACACTGGGGTTCTCTGTGCTCTTTCACTCATTTTCAGCTGGATTTGGTGCTTTGCAGTGACAATACTGGTGAATATTTCTTGAGTTACTGAAAATTAAACTGCAGTGAAAGGAGTCCTTAATAGGGCTCTGCTCATAAGAATATTGAATTTATGTTAAAAGGAGGAATGAATCTATATTAGGAAAAAATTATGTGAACTAGCTACAAGCTGAAACTTCAAATGTGTTTGCTAAATTACTTCTCAAACTTGGCAAGAAAAATTCTAGCTCTTCATTTTAACTTTTTTACAAGGAATCTTCAGGAATATACATAAAATATTTGAAGTATAAGATCTTTACTTTTTAAACACTTTAGATCTTTAAATTATAATAAACTGAAATAGTAGAAATGGATTTCATTTTTGTGAAAATGGAACAAGAGAAGAAAATAATTTTAGTGGCAAAAGCACCATTTATAATTATAAAATGTCTTTAAATTGGAAGAAAATCATTATATGTCCATATTGAGATATCCCAACAACTAATTTGACTAAAATACTGTGTATCATGCTTTTTCTCATAATCATGCCACATATAAATGCTTCTAAAATGAATTTCAACAGTTTAAATTTTTGATGATAATCTTCACAGTCCCTTAAATCTGTGAAGCACTGAAAAACAATGTTTCAATAAATTGAATTTCCTTGTCATAAACAAATTATTGTGTACTGATTAGCAATAGTATCAGGACCGCATTCCCATGCAAGTGTATATTACATTAAAGTTGATCAACAAAGGAAAACCTTTTGTTTCATAATTAGGTAGGTAGCCTGATAACTTCCTAGGAAAAATAAAATGCTGAAGAAACAGCTGCTGTAAACTCTTGTGTGTGTTCTGGGCATTTGCTGCAGTTCCCACTTCTCTGTGAGCCCACTAGTGATCTGGAGTTGGACATGACAGTGGAATCAGACATTCCAGAGTTCTGCTTCCTACCTTGTTGCAGAGCCCTCATCAGGAGCAGAGGCTGATGATGTTGAAGGAGCTGAGATACACACAGAGTGATGCAAAGTTCTAAGACAGATCTACATCTATTAGCTATGGTGAGTTATAAAACTCCTCATTTCAGCTCTACTCAGACTTCATGACTGAAATTCAAATTATGAAAAATATAGCTTTTCAGACAGTAATTCTTACTGAAATTCTTACTGAACCTGCTGTAAGAACCATGTTTACTTTTGCATCACTTTTGCATTTCAAAATGGAGAATATATCTGCAAATGATAATCTCAAAAGAGAGGATTTTTTGGTTAATTTTATTTTTAATTAAAAAAAATATACATGCCATTACAGCTGGGAGAATATGGCCTTTGAATTACGAATGTCAAGCCAGAAATGACAACTACTTACATTAACCCAAGCTATTTATAAATATATTTAAATCAAGCAATAAATAAAAGCATGCTTTTCTTTACTGAATATCAAGATTAAAGAATGCTGTGTCTCAGCTAAGGCATCAAAGCCTTGAAAGAGTTTGGAGAAGAAATGGCGTGCTAATTCTTATTGAAAGCAAAATATTCCTAAGGGAGAGTATTCTAAACCATATGTCTTTGACATAAACTGGCAATAAAAGAGAAAACTACTTCTGAGAATTTCTGTGTGGGAAATGCAGCTGAAATGTTTCTTCCTTTTCAGACAATTTGACCTCGTTGGAGATATTACACATCCTTATTTTGAGGTTCATATAATCTGCCAAATTGATCTTGGCACCATTCATAGCCTTAGAAGAAATGGAATACATTTGGAAACAAGCTATAACAGTAAGATGATGGTGTTACTAACTGGAATGGAACCATCAGCAGAGTTCACTTGGAGTTTATTTGGCACCTATCGAAATGCAGGACTTGGGACTATTGTGAGAGGTTCCCAGATTTGGATCCATGTCTTTTGTGGTCTGTTATTTGCAGGTATGCCACTAGGGCTCACAGTTCAGTTGTGGGTTTGGCAGTGACCTTTAGGATTCAGTGATCTTAAAGGTCTTCTCTAAATTAAATGACCCTATATGCATCTTAACTCCACCTCACAATGGGACAGGCAACCACTCGTATTTAGTACTGGGGTACTATTTGAAAGATACAAACGCTTTGTGGTCTTTTCCAGGCCTGTCCCATAGTTTGAAAGACATACAAGACACGCTGTAGGCATGCTGTTCCTCCCAATGTTTCTGTTGGATGTACCCAGACACTGGGATTTTGTCCTCCAGTATACAGTGAAGATTGCCTCAATTTCTTGTTGATGGTATGATATAAGAAATCCATTTCTAGGGAATGCTTACTGCTCTCTCTGAGAAAGTGTGCCTAGAAAATAACGTGCAATAAATGCAGTAAACAAAAAGAAGTATGAAATAAATACTTCTGCCAAAAGCTACAGAGCTGTAAATGGTGGATGTTTAACAGTTGAGGCTGCCTCACACAGTTAAATTACCACATTTCTCCTCTAAGATCTTTCCCCTTTATGTGTCTCTTCTAAGTTTTATTACAACACCTATTATCAATGATAATTGATAATAGGTGTTGTAATAAAACAACTGTTCAGGATTGGGTTTGAACTGAAGTGTTGGACATATGCATTTGTAGGTGAATGATATAGCAAATGATAGATTTAAGAAATAGCTTTAGCCAATTTCTAATTTCTGTGTGAAAAGGGCAGAGCAATTCTATTTTTTACAATATGTTTGCATTTTAATATAGTAGAAATCTAGGTAAAATCCTTACTATTGTACTATTTCTGCTGTAAACACTCTAAGTCACTGGGTAAAATCCAAAATCTTCATTGTTTCAGGGACATAGAGACAAGTTTTCCTCCCATCCCATTAGAGAAATTCCATGACCAGTTTTGTTTATACTCTCACTTTCACCCACTGAAGCTTGAATTAATTTTTTCACAGTAGAATAACTTGGAGGGAATCAGCTTATTCCTTCTCTCTTAGTAATCAGCCCACAGCCTTTCAGTAAGGGTGCTCATCAGAAATAAGATGAATACTGGAACTCAAACATACAGGCAGTAGCCATGAGGTTTCTCTGTCTGGTCAGCATTGATTTTAGAAGGAAATGGCAGTTTTAACTTTATTTTGCCTGGAGTTGATTCTGATGGGCTTTTGTTGACAGTATCTATCATACTGACCTCCTTAGAGTATGTAAGTGTTCCTTAGCTTAATTTATAAGAATTCAGAGGTGGAGTGATCTGAAATATCTTTTTTTACTGATTTACAGTATTTCTGCTCAGTAAATGAGCTATAAGATTATGACATATTTATTCACAATTTACAAATGCTCAATTTGCATATATTTAGGAAAGTGTACATTTTGAGGGTGGTAAAAGAAGATGCTGACTGATTCAGACACTTAAAAATATACAGTCTTTTATTTTTTTATAGATTTCAAAATTCAGAATTTTGCACTGAGTCCATTTCTTTATGGGTGCCAAATCCTTCCTTTACAGAAAGGTGTACAGTAACTGTATTATGGAAGAGATGAAATAAATAAAAAACCTCTTCCACAGCTTTTCCTCTCCTATATATCCTTTGGGATTCTGTTTTGGAAAATGGTGCTATGGAAGTCTTCTTGTAGCATTTCTCAAAGTTGTAAAACTGAATTTTTATACCATAAGGATATAGAAAGATGTATATACATTGCTTCTCAAACTATTACATTTCACATGAGAAAATTGCTAAGTAAATAGATGTGTTATTGCTATGCAATTTTTATATTTGAACCATATTCACTGGGCTAAAATTCCTCTTTCTCAGACCAGATCTCTAATACCTTATCTGATGATTTGGAGGGAAGACACAGTGTTACAAGTAAGCTGTGAAATTTAATTTTTAGATAAAAAAGAGTAAGGATTTGTTTCTTCTTTTCAGGAGAAAAAAGAAAGGAAAGCAAAAAAATTTAATAACAAATTTTTTTTGCTAGTAAGGAAAATCTTAGTTGTTGAGCACCAGTATTAGCAATGTGAGTGCAGGGAACTGAACTTTGGAATGTGGATTGTTCCGAGTTGGCACTAGTTCCCTTTTTGTCTACAGAAGACCTGTTCCCAAGAATTACAAGTATGTTAAGTGATGTTATTCCCCAGTTAATAACTCTAACATAAATGAAAACAAACACTTCAAAATATATGGCATGGATAAAGCCCCCAAGCTTTCCCTGCATATTTGATTCTTTTCTTTAAAGCAAGGATAATTTCATAGATTCTAAATTCTGCAATGAACCTTAAGGATAGAAGAAGCCAAACTCTTAAACGGTTACTTCAATTGTTCCTAGGCAGTTGAAAATAAGTTTCCCTATGGAAACTTATTTTTACTGGTGATAGGCATTTGTAATTTAGTAGTTGCAGCTACTGATTAGAATTTAAGTATCTGAGGACTGCCAGATCAGTCTGACTGTGGAGGACTACTGTGAAGTAATGGAAAAAAAAAAAAAATTCTGGTGCATTTTCTGTTTTTTTTAGTGCTATATAGTGGTAAAATTATGCTGCTTGTGATTTTTTTTCTTGTTTCTTATTGTTTTGGAATTGTTTTGTTTCATTTCTAGAAATTCTATTTAGCATTTTAAAATACTGCTATATTGTTGTACAAAACTATATGTCAAAGGAACTAAGATCTATTAATAATATTTATTTTAGAAAGGGTAACATAATTTTCTTTGTAGCTTGAAATCTGTGTTCACATTACAGTAACTTTCAGCATATTAATTAAAAAAACATAATTCCCTTTACTACTCCACAGTCTTACACTTTCAACTGTTCCCAACAGTAAATTGAAGCCCAATGAAATTTAATTGCCTGGTATGCAACCTGAGAGACATTTAAAGAGAAATTAGAAACTCTAATTATATGCTAACTTTCTTCCATTTATGTTACGTTTGCAAATTTAACTCCCCATACCTTTAATTTTCTGTCTACTGCTTTAATTTTGTCTTTTCATTATTAGCAGCACTAAACTACTCTCTAGCTGCATCAATATACTCTTATATTTTCCTAAATGAGCATAGATCAGTTTGTGTTCCCTGATGTTTGTGTTGCAGTCAGAAGTCTCAGAAGTGGCTCATTGCATTTTATTATAGAGAACTTTTGTACAAAAAGATCAATTAAAATGACCCAAGGCTTTTTCATGCAGGATTGAAGGTAAAGTATTTTACCCCCAAAGCCTGGCTCACTAGCCTTTTAGCTGTTTTTACAGCTGAGAGTGATAATTTTTTTGCAGTTTACGACTTGCTCCAGAGGATGTTGATGACAGAGAGTCCCTTATTCTACTGGTATTTAGATTTATGCAATTTTCCTGGTTTTTCATTTGTCTTTTGAACATAAAGTGAGATGCACAGTGAGTTTTTATTTTTAATTAGCATTCCAATGTTGTTTCCCAAGTAGAGGAAATAGATTTGAATTTTTAGCATCTTCTGCTTTAATCTTTCTAATATCTCCTCTCTGTGTACATATATGTAAATAAGTGTGTGTGTGTTGACCTCTACAGAGCACTTGAAGCACTAAATCAAAGCACCTTAAACTTGTGAGGTCAAAACATAAGAACATGAAGCTGTCTGTTTGTCCTGTGTCTGAAAGCAGACTACAGCAAATGCTCAGGAAAGAGTAAACAGGAGAAGCTGGTAGTGCTTGTTGCTTCCACCCTCCAGAAAAGGGAATTTCAGGGCCCTGCCCAGCTATAGGTAGCTCTCTGTGTTTAGCAGCCTTTGGTTTATTTCATAGACTCTCAGACTTCTAGAATCATTTAGCTTGGAAAAGACCTCTAAGATCATTGAGTCCAGCAATTAACTCAGCACTGCCAAGCCTACCACTAAACCATATCCTCAAGTGTCACATCTACACATCTTTTAAATACCTCTGGGGTGGTGACCCCAGCAGTTCCCTGGGCAGCCTGTTCCAGCGCTTGCCAACCCTTCCAGTGGAGATTTTTTTTCCTAATAACTAATCTAAACCTGCCCTGGCACAACTTCTTTGTTACTGCAGAGAAGAGGCCAATTCCCAGCTGTCTACACCCTCCTTTCAGGCAGTTGTAGAGAGTGACAATTCTCCCCTGAGCCTCCTTTTCTCTAGGTTAAACATCTCCAGCTCCCTTGACTGCTCTACATAAGAAAGACTCTTTCTCTAGTCCCTTCACCTGCTTCATTGCTCTTCTTTGAGACTTTTTTTTCACTTGTGCTGGGGAAAGGAATAGATGGTTCAGACTTAATAAGTGAAAACCTGTAACTTCCTTCAACCTCTGTAAATTTTAAATCATCAGGAAATCCTGTGGCAAGGATGTACAAGGTTAATTGTAAGCTCTCTGAAGACCTGCTTATGTTGAAGCTAATGCCAGCCTATTTATTTTACCTTAATTCTGAGTTTCTTTCATTTTTACATTCATTGTAATGTTACAATCCCTTTGAATTCTTGCAGTGTCCCACATTACTTGTATATAGTTGGATTTTTTTCCCTTTTAAAAAGGTTTGGGATTTTTATGCAGTGTGAACAGTTTAATGGTGAAGGGAAAAGCATTATTGAATCAAATGCCCATACTTACATATTTAAAAAATATGTAAAATTATTAAGTAGTCATTATGTGTACACAGATGCCTGTATATGTTTCTTTTTCCCTCTTTTTTTGATAACCCTGAAATTTGTTTCTACATGAAGATGAAATATCTTGTGCTTTTTATATGATGCATAAGAGAGAAGAAATATGTAGAAAAAGTCTTTTTTTTTGGAAAAAAAATCTGGTTATGTCCCATGATATTACTGAAAGTACACTAACAGAAAGTAATGTTTTATTTTAAAATATTATTAATAAATACTTAAATCTACAAATTGAAAATACATATTTTAAAGTTGCTTTGTTTCGAAATTACCTTCCTTCTATTCCACACATGAATTGTCAAAAAAAGATTTCAAATTCTACTCTCCTTTTGTGCTCATATAGGTTTTTCAAAAAGAATTGATTACATGACTGAGTGCTAGAAAGTTTGCTTGATTGTTCTCCATTATGTCAGCTGCTCTAATAAAAGATATTGCCTCTGCCAACAAACCTCATTTCTTCCTTCTGAAACTGCTTTAGAAACTTCTCTGCTTGCTTGAAAAATATCAGAGAAATGATGATGATTATCCAGTAACCACTCACCTAAAAATGATGCACCTAAAGCTGGAAAATGCATCACACATGAAATATACTATAAGGTCATATCAATGATGGAATAACTTTGCATCATTTAACATCATAACAGATATGGGTTTTACAGCACTGTGATAGGAACTAAAGTATTAATCAGTAAAAATACATGCTAAAATTATTAAGAGACTCACTATGACCAGTAAAATTAGAACAATTTGTACATTAAATGGAATGCCTTAGAAAATAAAAATAGACTTGATTTCTACTTGGGTGTATGTTAGGTGTCAATCACAGGCAAATAGTGTGCTAATACAAACTTGATTATATTAATGTTGGAAGGTTAATCCTGCACATGCTAGATGATATGAAATATATTTTCGAAGTAGCACTAAGATTTTCACTCAGAATTATTATATCTAACCAGTTCTAGATAGTAAATTGAAAGTACAAAATCTTGTGGTGAAAACAAAGCCAAAGTTGGCACAGCTGCAGGCTGTAGACTGAGAGCAAAGCCTGGCCAAGCTGAAGTAGCTTAATTTTCAATAGAATCTGACTTTCATATGCTAAACTTTATTCTGCAGACTTGTTTATTAAGTAAATATTCATATCTAAAGATTTTGTATCTCTCTGTTGGTATATATTTAGATGACATTACTAGACCTAGAACTCTGGGACAAACCTGAAAAAGAAATAAGATGTGTCTAACTTGTAGGCATTCTGTACCACTAACAAGCTAATTCCTGAGCTCTGAAAAGTATCCCATTAGGTGAGAGATGCTGTTGGGTTGGGATCTGTAAATGTGCCCTGAAAGTAAAGGAATGGCAGCAGCCATTCTCTTTTAACCAACAGCATCCTGGCACAAGAAGATGCTCAAGGGCAGAGCCCAGTTGCCACACTCACTGCAAGGAATGGCAGCTCCCACAGGGAAGATCCTGGGAAGGCAACACATGGATATGTGGTCCCAGTCAGATGGGGAAGGGTCAGAGTTTTTCGTTCCATGCATCAAATTTGAGTTTGAGTCGTTCTGACTTAGATTCAAAATCCTTCCTTTGCCTTCTCATAAGGTTTGTTACATATCTTAATCTCTGGTGCTATCTGTCTCTAAGCTAATCATTCCAAGTGTCTGTTGTAATCAGCAGAGTTCTAATCAGTATCACTAGGATAATTACTTGCATCCTGAAGTAGACATTTAAAAGCTAAATTAATTGCATCTTGAAAATGGCTATTTCTTACCATTTCACCACAAATTAGATACAAAATGACTACCTTAGTGTCCATAATAGCCTTATAGAACCCTAAAGTTAGCTGAGATTACTTGCATAAATTTTGCTGTAAAACTGAAAAATATTTTTTTAAAATGTAATTTTTTAGAAATTCTTTGAAACTGACTTTAGTAACACCCCAAGTAATTTTTATTAATTCCTCTTGTGGACCCTGTAAGCCTCCATAGATGCCACAAAAGCATTTGACTTATGTTTGGGTTTTTTTGGGTTTTTTATCATTATCAAAACCTAATTTCAAAGTTATTTGAGATTTCATATGTGAGACTGAGACTAGCTATGACCAATTATAGTAGTTCAGCTCATGTTGCAATTGCACCAATTTTAAAACTCCTGGCATGAAGCTGTCAGCTTTGTAGTGAGATTTTGTCAACTGGGACCTCCACAGGAGAGGGATGCCCAGAATGGTTCTTAGGGGTGCTCAGTTCCAGTTTTACAGTGGTCCATGTACCAGCCTGTGATGATCTGACAGTATCATCAAGCAGCACGTCCCTTTTGCTTACACTGGAGAACTTTGGTGTGCTTTGCTACCTGTTCCTGCTCTTTAGGCAGGCTCTGTAAACACCATCTCAGTGGGAAATGAGCTCATCTGGGATCCTTTCTGCTCTTACTTACATTCAGGTTTCGATTTAACCTGGCAATTAAGCCAGATTCTCTCAACAAATGCCTGTGCTGCTTCATTGTGATGGTGTTTTGTCAAATAAAGGGCCTTGGGCTTTTTGATCTCTGAAAGCTCTGTGTTGGAATGCAGATGCACGACAGAGTGTTAAGGTACACAGAGCCTCACCTCAGCACAGTATATTTACATAAATCATAACACAGTTTCATGGTTGTGTAGTGTTTAAAGATTAAAGTCTGACCCCCAGCTTCCTCTCATGGGCTTCTTACGAAGAAAATGTCCATTTCCTTAAGAGCAAAGGACAATATTTTCCTACTTTAATTTTATTTACTTAGTACCTTTCCAAAAGCCCATTACTGAATGAGTGAAGTCCTTTCCTGTTTCCAAGTATCTAAACTTAAATTGTTATTTGTGTTTTATACTTAAGACACAAAGATGCTGTAGTGGCCAGCTGTTATTTCTTGAAGCCATGAGTTTGTTTCTTTCTGATCACAATCATCAGTAAAAAAATATAACATCACAATTTTGTAATGGTAGCACAATCTTTTGTGTCTGCTTCCATTTTAATTTCATTTGCATAACTAAATGCTGCTTTTTGTGGGTCAGTCAGGGCAAAACAGCCTGGCCCTGTTTTCACATATTCATACTGACTTTTGCAGTTACTTGTGAACAGTTCTATAAGAATACTCAATCTTTTATTAGGTTAACAAAAAGGGCCTTAAAATAATCCATACTGAAACTCACACAGGCCAATATGTTTCTTCTGCCAAGGAATTAAAAGGTAAACTATTTGTTGCATAAATGAGAAGAAAACATAAGCTCCTTGGTCTAAAGTATCTCTTCTTTTGGAGTGATTGCTAAAGCTCATTTTTGGGATGTTTTAAATTAATTTTTGGTATTTTGGTTGGGGTTTTTTTGAGCTAAAGATTTGTACCAAATGTGACTTTCTCAAGAAAATAAAAAAAAAAAATGAATTAATTTATTGCAGGATGAAAAGAGAAAGGACTCAGGAGACAGTTTGGAAGCCACTTCAGCACCGTGACAGCTGTTATCCAAATAAAGGCTCCATAGATAAAGTATAAAGGTTTGTTTCTTGTTTCTGCTACTATCCATGGAAAGAGAGGAGCAAGAATTGAAAATGGAAATATTTGTTTTACATTTACAGACAAATAATGTACTGTATCAACTGCCAGTTCAGAGATAGAAAAATATTTTCAGTTGTTAACTATATGCTGACATCCTATGTCATCTAGGTCCTCCTTTTTTAGGAGCTTCATTCTATGTGTGATTTTCTTTCTTTTTCTTTTCTTTTTTTTTTTTTTTTTTTTTTTTTTTTTTTTGCACCAGAGTATACTAAATCTTTAGTCACCTCCTGAACTGTTCACAAACTTAGCAGCTAAGAAACTCTCAGACTATTCCTTCACTTCTGCTCTGTTTAACCTAGAAACAGAGACAACATAAAAACTCAAATAGATAAGTATATGGTGAGAGACAGATGTAGAAGGGGTGACAGGAGAGTAATGTGCACAGGGGCTTTCAAGTCTCCAGATATACTCAAAACAAATATGAAATATCTTAGGTTTATTGACCTGGAGAATCTTTAAAAAGGCTCTTGTGTTTGCCATATGAATCTCAGGTTTAGATTTTTGTTCTCCTTCTGTATCGAAAACAAATACACATACAAGAATGTTTCCTTTTTTTGTATTGTAATCAAGTGGTAGCCTTTGGTTGTCTGTTTAAATGTATAAAACCAATAAGATTCTTCCTTATTAATATATATTTTATATAAATATGTCATATATATGTTATATATTTATATATTAATATAATAAAACTACTTATTCTTTGATTAAGGCTGAGTAGCATAAGGCAGTGATAGACTGTAAAAGGAGAAGTCTGATGAACTGTTTCAAGCTTTTTCTTGTTTTACATGACCTTGGAAATGTCCTTCAATTTCCATAATTACAAATCATGTGGGTAATACACTACTAATACACTAAAACACACTTAGCTTCTCAATTAAACTGTAGTATTCTTAACAACTGGAAAGATTAAGAAAAAATTAAGCACAAAATGAAATGATCCTACAAGACTTATACTAGACAGAGCTAAAATCAGGGAAAAAAAAAAAAACAAACCAGTAAATAAATGTCAAATCACATTAAGCATTGATTTTTTTGCAATTTGAGATTTGCAACCATACAGATATTTAATCCTGGCCACTATCTATCACTTTCTCATTCTTTCAAAAAACAATAAATAAGAAACCCATAAACAAGCAGTAGTTGTACAGTTAAGGCACACTTACAGAGATATACAGATTTTGACAATAAGATTAAATTCAGGTCAAGGGTACTCCGCCCCTGGGTTTTAAAGTAGCTGGAGGTTGTTGATATATAACTAATGTAAGAATTGAATAGGGAAATTTTCATAATACCTAACAAAGGTAAAATGAGAGGAGCTCCAGTCTCTTAATGTTCCTCTGCACAGCAGGGTTTCATAGTGCAAGCAGTTCCTGCCTGAGGGTTGCAGAACTTCAGAAGGTGTGACATGTCCTGTGAGAGTGCCCTCAGCACCCACTGCTCTGCTTAAACCCTGGATATTAATGCAGGTTCCTCTTCAGCCCTGTTGCACATCTTTTCTCAGTCACAGTGGTTTCTGCACGGCCCACAAGTGGGGCTGCTCTTGGGTTATGGGAGGGGAGCTGTGTGGTGTTTGTTGCTCTGGGCACTTCAATGCCCTCTGTGTGTATGACTGTGTACCCTGACAATGTTCTATTCATGCTCCAAGACAATTGGACTCCCCTAATAAATGGAAAGCTAATCCCCCAAATACCCCTGCCCCACCTCCCCAGTTAATTACCTTTCTCCTTTAGATCAATCAAAAAATTATATTTCTCAGGTGACTAAGCAAAGAGGTCCTTGTGCTTTTAAGTACTCTTTGAATACTTGGACTCAATATTTCTGCTTGTAAAAAGGTGTAATGACCCTTCTTCTATTTTGAAGCATATTGTAAAGCTTGTCTTATTATGTTCTCAAAGGACTATGATACTAGAGTGTTGAGTGCCTTAGAAATGCCTATGCATAAACATCTGAGTTAAGGCCTTGAGTGGGATCCAAGGGTCCTTGGATGCAATCCACAGAGAAGCCTGCACAGCCATAGGAAGGTTTATTTACTTCTCTAGCTCAGCATCTCTGTGAATTATAATTTTATTATGAAGTATAAAACCAATAAATGTAGAGGCCTGGCCTTTGTATTGAGCAGAATGGGTTTGCTACCTGCAGCGACATCTCTCTGCCAACCACCTGAACAAGTTCCAAGCAATTTGGAAAATCTCACTGTTCTTTAAAGTGTAAATGGCTTCATGGCAGCTGGGACAAATCCATTTCACATTTGAAGTGAATATTCTCCAACCGTGCCAGTGGGGGAAAACATACAAATTACAGTTCACCAGTTTGTTAGACACGACCACAAGTGCCAAAACTGGAGCAAAATGGAGTTCCTTCTGATATTAGGGTGTAGACAACTAACAGATACCAAAAAAAAAAAAACAAAAAAAACCAACAAACAAACAAAAAAAAAACCACTAAAATATTTTTTCATGAATAATGCAGTAATATTTTCTGTGAGGTACTGAGAAATCATATCAGTTTGTGAAGTCCTTGGGGGTTTCTAGCTGAGATGCTACTCAAGAATTAGCAGGAGTTTTAAAGGTATCATCCATTTTGGTGGCAATTACAGGGAGGCAGTGACTGCAGTCTGACCTCACTTCCAAGGTTTTTCCAGTGTTCTTGACTGCTCAGGAACATATAGTGCTGCTTATCACACAGAAAAGCAGAAAACACAGATTTAAAGCTGGGGTGGGAACTTGTCACTTTGTTTCCCAGCCTTCAGCCTTGGAGTCAGAAATTTCATGTAAACAAAATAATGTTTATAGAACTTTTATTATGTTTTTGGATTCCTTTCTGTGAAAGGACAATTTATGGACATTTTCTAAGACCAGTGGAGTTGAAGAGGTTGAACCTCAGGTTGAATCTGGTCTCCTTTTTAGAAATCTATATGAGCTGTAAAAAAAATTAAACTTCCTCTTTTCCTGCTTCGACTCCGTGGTGATCACTGTGTCTCCCTCAGGACAGCATTGCTCTCCAGGAACTTGATCCCTAAACACTGTCCTCTCCCAACACAAGGTGTTTCTATCTGTAATGGCTGTTCTGGGGATTGGTGGCTCAGCCGGGGCTGCCCCTGCCTGACATGGATGGATTCTGTCAGTTCCAAGGGTTCACCACAGGCACTGCTCAGCCCCTCAGGTGACACCTCAGGGAACTTTTGTAAAAAGCAGAAAAAAACACCAGACAGACTGGGGAAAAGCGGGGGGAAGAGCAAGAGACAACCCTGCTGGCATGAGGGTCAGTGAAGACAGAGAGGGAGGTTCTGCTCCTGGCAGGAGGAGCAGAGATTCCCCCACAGACCATGGAAGAACCCATAGTGGAGCAGGGGGGAATGTCCTGAAAGAAATGAGGCCTGTGCAGAACTAAAGAATTCCAGGCTGTGGAAAGATCCATGCTGGAGGAGGAAGAAACACGTGAGGAGTGCTGGGAAAGAGCTGTTATGGACTGACCACAGCCCCTTTCCTCATCCTCCCTGTGCCACTTGGGGTGAAGGGAATGAAGGTATGAAGCTGAGCTTGGGAAGAAGGGTTGGGAGCAAGGTGCTTTACTTTTCATCCTTTCTTATCACCATCCAATTATCTTTAAATTGGAAATAAGTAAATTTTCCTCAAGAGATTTTTTTTTTCCTGTGACAGTGATTGGTAAATGATCTCCTTTTTTTAACCTTCATCCATGAGTTTTTCCACTCATTTTCTTCCCCTCGTGGGAAGGGAATGTAAGAGTGGTTATGAATGATTTTGCCATGTAGCTAAGGATAAGCTATAACAATATCCATATAGAGAAATGGGGGTTTGGTCAAGGTTTTTTTTTTTTTTTTTTAATTATATTTCACTTCTGACATTGCTTCAGGTGTTTCTCAGTGTCTTTTCGTTGGATTCATGAGTCTTTTTTCTGCTCTGGAAAAAGCAGAAAGATATACCTCCAGTCAGGACACAGAGAGAGAAAAGTTACAGGTGTGGCTAATAGAAATGAAACATAAAAATCAAAAAATCAAAACCAAACAAAAAAAATTCTCAAAAAACAAACAAACAAATGAAACAAACCAACCCAAAAAACCCAAAACAAAATACCTCCCCATCCCCAGCAATTTTGTATAGATTTCACTTCAGTGTGGGTTTTCTGGCTTTGTCTTTGGTTTATCTTTTTTTTTTTTTTTTTTTTTTTTTTTTTTTTTTTTTTTTTTTTTTGAGATTAACCATAACCTGAAACTGCCTGGGACAGAAAATACATCTTCATCAAAAGAAGTACAGCGACTGAGTAAATTTTATTTTTTGATGAGGTAGAGGTTTTCCATTATGGATGAAGAAATGGGATTCCCTATTGCAAGTCAATGAGTTGTCTTATTGTAGAAGAAGAAAAAATACAGTTCACATATTTTGATGCATTAAAAATGGATATTTATTATTGCCCTTGGATTCTATTAAACATTTTCCTTTGACTAGCATTCCAAAGATAAGACAATGTCTTTTTGAGTCTCAAACCTACTGAAATCAATTCACTTCTATGTTTTTAATCTTTCTTTTTCACTTAAGGTGTATGGTATGAATGTTGAGATGTTATTATTTCTCCTTGCTCTTAAAATTTGACAGTTTGTCCACTCTTTTGCTTCTGATAGGTATTAAGAAGGGTTTTGCATGTACACCCGCAGTATAGCAAAGATGTGTATTCACGGCCCTAAAAGTCCTTTTAATATGCTCTATAGTAAGTACAGAACATATTTTTCAAAAATCTCATTTAATTTATACCTATGATTTTTAACTATCTATAAAATCTTGTTCTGAACTTCTTTAACATAGGCTTGTATAAACCTATACCATAGATATGTATATCTGTGTGAGAGTATATTTATGTATATCTATCTCTATATGTCTATCTGAATCAGATTTTTTCTTGGAGGTTATTCTTTTTTTTTTTTTTTTTTTTCCATTTTATTAGTAATTTTATTCCAGAAGGGCTCCATGCTATAAAGAAGTTTATGAGGCAACTTCCATTCTAGGTATTCTTCTTTAGCACAAGGGCATCAACTACCTTGCTGTGTGTTTAATATGCAGTCAGATATTCATTATTAAGCACTGCGTGAAACATCATCACTGCAAACCAACCACATTATTTCAGTCTGGCTAAAATTAATGAATTTTCAGTTTTGGCCAAGCAAAGATCAGTAAAATTAAGCTGGAGATGAACAACATTCCTTGCCCAGAGGAAAAGCAAAAACTTACCTCCCTATTTCCATTTAATAATCCTGCAGAGCCACAATATTTAAATATATTTCTGGCCATATTCCTTCCTCCTTAAGATAACTGCTGAAAGAATTTACTGTTCATCAAAAGCAGAAAACATATTTATAGGTGGATAACTAATTTCTCATTTTTATGCTGAATTTGCACAAAACAAAACCTTGCACAGCTGCTCCTTGGAAGATAAAAAGGATTCAAATCGCTGTAGCAGACTTGTGAGTAGAAATGTTTTCATATTTTCAGGAAATCAAACTGCATATGGAAAGGGCAAGTTTTTTTGGTTTTTTTCCCCTCTGGATTGTTTGCCTCTAGAAATATTTTATCCTTTATTTATTCCTAATTGATTAGCTCTTATGCATGAGTAGAGTAGTTTTGCTACTGTAGAATGTGTGGAATGAAAGACAAATAAATAGAGAAGTTCACCTTGTAATCACTAGAAGAGACATCCAGAGTGAGAACCTTGCTAAAGCAACAATTAGGAAGATTCACAGTTTCTTTGATGGTGATCCTGGTTTTATGCCCATGATTTGCTTTAATTATTTAGGCGGTTATAAAAATGTCCATCACCTTAACCAATGGGTCACATAGCCTTCACTTAAAGTAAACTTGGATGTGTAATAAAACTATTTTATAAGTATTTGCCAAAGAAATAAATATTTCATAGTTAAAATAAACAGATATTATATCAAAATAGTGTTTTACCAAAGGAAATACAGCAAATACAATCAAGCAGAAAATGAGAGAACTAAGAGGGAAAACCAGATTTTATTTAATAGAGTTGTGGTGGGTTTTTTTCTGCACAGAATTTATCCAGTATACCATCTGAAATATTGAATTTTCTTCAAAATTGCTAGCCTAGTCCGAAATGAAGGTAAGGCTAAGCTGAGTTTCTCCTCAGATTCTCCAAATCACTCATCATCTAGATTTTTCTGGCCTCAGCAGGATGGGGACTATTTCAGGCATTTCTTCTCCCTGCCTGATTTACCAGGAGACATGTCATGAGATTCACCTGGCCTGCAAATCAAATCTGAAGAGGCAGAGGAGGACAATGACAGGACTCCTAGCAGTCAGTCATTCATTATATAGAAATACCCTTCAAAAAATCTGTGCCTGCCTCAGGTGAAATAGATGTCAAATTTGCCTGAAGGACACGGATCAAAGAGTACTGCCAAACTCAAACTACACACATCGAAATAGCCCACAGCTGAATTGCCCATTTTCCTACTGAAGCAAAATTTCTCCTTTTGTGTGAATGTTGCATAAAGTGCATCTTTTAATCAGCTTAAAATGTATTTTAATTATTTTTACTAATCTCACAATTTCCTCTACAGAGGAAAAATAAATATTAGATGATTTTCAGTGTTGGACCAATTCTCTTTGTCTCAGACCTGTGTGAAGATAGGAGGATTAATCAGTCTTCATGTTTTGTTTTTTTAACTGGTCAATGAATTGTTTGGCAACACCTCGTACTTTCTAACTATTGTTTCACTAATGATTCTGCCTGTTATGAAAAAAAAAATTGTCCTGTGATGAGATTCTGCCTCCAGCAAAGCTGATCTGTGGGAGGACAGACAGAGATGGTGCTGAAGGCAATCTTGCCCCCGATATGTTGCAGCTGTGTTGATTACCCAGGATTGGGAACAGCCTTGCCCTCACAGCCCTGGGTGTGATAAAGAGTGAGTGAGCTGGCTGGGGTCTGCTGGCCGTGCTGAGAGGAGGGAGGGACAGGAGGTTGTGAGAGGGACACAAAGGGACAGACAGCGTTAGGTGGCTGTGCCAGGGACAGGAAGGAGCCAGCAGGAACTGCAGAAGAAGGAGGAGAAGAACCAGTGCTGTGTGGAGCTGCCCATGGGAGGCTATGTGGATAAAGGTATGAGAGACTTTTAGATAACGAGGTGCTGATGCTTGAAGCCTTTTTTTGGTGTCAGCCATACCTCCTCTGTTACTGATCTTATTATTTATATCTCATTTCTTTCAATCCTGCTGAGTGTTCAAGATTCCTGGGACATGACAGCAAAGCAAAGTTTATTCCTTCACACTTTCAGTAACTGGATTCCAGATTTACCTGTTGAATGTTTCAGGAGATTCATTCCCTTAATAAAAAAAATCTAAGTTTGGCTTATTAATACATCTAAGGTAGACAGAATATTCATACTATTTACCTGTTCTTAAATGCAGACTTCTCTTCAACCTCAGGCAGGTGAAATCTCAAGCACGATAATTATATCAAAAATGGGTCTGCTAAAGGGTTTGCAGGCACATCTCTTGGATAACTTGAGTACTTGCTCCTAGAACAGGCACTATTTCATCCATCTACTTCTGCTGGTTGCCAGGTGTGCCCCACCTGCCTTCTAATGCTGCATTTTCAGAAAACCTCAGGTCGTAATAAACAAAGTCTTGGATCAGGTGTATGAACCTCTATTTCTCTTTTCCTCTGGATGTTAAAAAGAGAAAAAAAAAAAACCACCCCTAAACATATCTAAGTTACTCTACAAAGAGTGCAAGAAGTTGTTGGACAAAATACACAAGTGTATCTTGCCACATTTCCCATTTTAAACATATTTAGAATGGCTTTCCCCATAAGAGGCTGCCAGACTCATTGAATCTACTTCCTAATGTAGCTAATTAATTTTTCAGTGATACTAGATCTATTACCTTGCAAAACAACATAAATTTTTTACTAGCTTAAAGTTCCTTTTGCCAAGTTCTTCATTTTACAACACTGACTTTTTTTTTCCTCATGACATTAGAAAAATCAGGAACAATAGGCCTCAAAAGCTTCATGCAGAGCTTCATGGTTCTTTCTTTAGATTTTTTAGCCTGGAGAAAAGGAGACTCAGAGGCGACCTTATCATCTCTGCAGCTTTCTGAAAGGTGTCTGTAGCCAGCTGGGGGCTGGTCTCTTTCTCCAGGCAGCACCTGACAGAATGAGAGGACACAGTCTTGAGCTGCACCAAGGGAAATACAGGTTGGATATAAGAAAATCTTTTTTACAGAAAGAGTGATAAAGTACTGGAATGGTCACCATCCCTGGATGTGTTTAAAAAAAGACTGAATGTGACACTCAGTGCCGTGGCTTAGCTGAGGTGTTAGGGCATGGGTTGGACTTGATGGTCTTAAAGGTCTCTTCCAAACTTGTGATTCTGTGATTAAAACCCAAAGGATTATTTCTAGCTAGGGGTGCAATCATCATTGTGAAAATGCCAGTTTCACACCACACTTCTGCAAGTTAACGCACAAAATACTTTAATTCTCTAAGACATGGAGAATTTTATTTGCAACCCATGCAGATAGCTGAAATAAATAGAAATAGATTTTGAAATAGATTTTGTGACAACTTCTAGTTTTGTAACCACTGATCTCAGTGTAGATGATCTCCAGAGTTCATGTTGTGTGTTTTAAAAAATATTTTTAATATCAAGTAATCACTTTCTATTCATGCTTGGTGCACTGTACTTCTGGAAATTACAGCATTTTGATAGTTTTGAGGCCAGGACTAAAGTGATGGAGTTTCCAGTCTTGGCTACTCTCTACACCACTGCCAAGGAAAGATAAAAGGTGTTTCAGTGGCAGCCCTGCCATTGCCTAGCCCTTGGAGAAGCCTGGATGTGAAAGCTGGGAGAACTTTTTACAGGAGCAAGAGTCCCATTATTCCCAACTAGGAAGGACTGCAGTTTGTTTGCTGCACAAGCATGTAAGGACATGTCTGCCAAGTATTTCCTATGTAGCATTGACCATGACTTATCCAAGGATTAGATGAACAAAAAGGAAAACCTTGCATTTCCTGAATTTAATTTTGTGGAGCTTAGCCACGGTTCACCGTCTGACCTTGTGTTTACAGGATTTTATTATATGAAAGCACTACCCTTAGGAAAAGGTCTTAATAGAATTTAATAGAGATTAATCCAAATGGCCTAACTGAATTATTCTAGCAAATCTTAATCTAGAAGAATATTTCTTTTTCATGGATGCTCTTGAACCAGAAGAATCATTTGTAAAGCATAGCAGAAAACTGTATAGATTTGAACATTGCAGATATATGGATAAATGTAGGAGAGCTTGCAGATTTGACATAGGATAATTAATGTCAGTTATCAGAATATAACAATGCACAGCTTTCAAAGAAGTACCTGCATACTTTAAAAATTGTAGCATATTTAAATAACCATGAATATTATAGTTCATGATCTTGGGGCATAAAGCTCTAGAAATCTAGGTATCTACATGTAACGTTGCAGAAAGTAGTAATGGCAGTAGTAGCAATCTTGGAAAATTAAAATTATGTTCAAATAAATATTAGAATAAACATGAACTTCAAGTAAAAGACAGTTTTGTAGTTAAGCAATTATTTGTTGTACCACTAACTGCTTGAAAAATATTTTTGGTTGGTAGAGTGCCATGAGATGTAGAAAGGAGCTGAAGGGAGGAATCTGATAATATCCTGCACTCTTTATGTCAACATGAGATCTTATGCCATGTGTTTGTATCTTGTACAATATGCCATCCTTAATGAGGTATTTCAATTTCAGTCAAATGTCAAAAATTGAAAAAGAAAGATCTGCTAAACATTTTATAAATCTTTTCATTAATTAGCACATTCCTGCAATACAAAATACTTCCACATGCTGCAAAGTAGGTCTAAGTTGAATAAATTAACAGTGGTGCCAAAATATGTGAAAACCAGGATATAATAAGAAAAATGAATTACTTAAGATAGCTTCAGTTAATTTTTAATACAGCGTACTTTGACACCTAGTTTTAAATTCTAAATAAATATGAAGAGAATCTAGGATAATTTTAATGATTGCTGTCCTATATTACAGGGAATCTTAAAATACAAAAAACAAAGCTGCTGTCAGCTAGCTGACAGTAGGCAAATGCTTTCCCAGGACAGTTTACTGGTGACTTTCTGAATGGCAGAAAGTGATGGATGAGTTTGTTTCTTGCCATCCCAAAGCCAAAATAAGTGGGTTTGACTTCATCTGCACAGTATCACATCTAAGCTTGGGGGTGGAGGAGGAGAAACTTGTGCAGGCAGTCTGGCAGGGAAAGAGAGGGATGACACTGACATCTACATATGCTTCCCGCTGCCAAGGCAGCGTTTCTTCTGCTCTCCTCTGGATGAGAATCTTTGCTCATAAACATTCCCCTGAGGTTTCTGGGAAAGAGGCTTGGAGAGAGGTGCTCAGATATTCTCTCTGTGCTCCCTCAGGTCTGACCCTGCCCATAGCCACAGCTGCCACTTCTCCCTCTTCCACAGGAACATCTTGCTAGAATATCCTCCTGAAAAGGTGAAGTTTGCAGAATGGCACTAAAAAATATGATTTCATATTCAGATCCAGAGGTATCTAAAAACTAGAGTTGTTTCTTCTCCAGCTGATTGATGAAGGTTTAATGCAAATCCTTTTTTCCTGGTTGTTTGTCTTTTGTTTTGTTTTGGTTTTTATGGAGGTGTTTAGGGTTTTTTTCTTCCAGCACGTAAGTGGGTGACACTATATTGAAGTAGAATGCTGGAAACAGGATAATTTAGTGAAAGCATGAAAACAATAAATGTTGCATGTGCTTGCTGAAACACTGGAAAATTCATATTACATGGACTTCAGCAAGGCTTTGAGTTTTATTTAATAAAGAATCTTGGATTCACAATTTATTAATTGTTTGGGTATTTTTGGTTTTCTTTTTAATATACTTATTCTGGTTATTAACACTGCATTATTCACAAACTGTTTAGTTCTGCATGTACATCCAGCCCAGTTTCTGAACAACTAGGATTTGGATAAGTGGAATGGACTTTTCATTTAAATTCAGATGCTGACCAAAAACCAATGAAAACCTGCAGTAAACTCTTCTTAAAATATCAGATTCAGTACGGTTTTATTTACTCTTCTCTTTTAATACATAAAAGATACAAAGACCCCTATGAGAAAGTGAAAACACCTCTCATCAGATATACTTTTCATTAAAAGACAGATGGGTCAGTTTTGACCATTTCACAATTCTTGTTAGGGTCTATTGTTCTGCCAACTTTGGCATTGCTGATGCCCAGTTTATTACCAGAAATCAAAAGAGACAACAGAATCTTTCTACCTTTGTTGTATATAAAAAATATCAGTCTTGCAATTTAATATTTTTTCACAAGAGGCTGATTTTTAAAACTGATTGGAATGTTTGAGGTTTGCCACTTTTTTCCATTTGAATAACAGAGTTATGATTGCTTTGGTTGTTGGTTGCTTTCTTTTTTGGTAAATATACAAAGCTAGTGCTATTTCCCAACTTTAATTCAACATGTAAATTATTTACTTACGTAATGAAAGTTCTGGTATTGGCAGGTTTCTGGTCTTATTTATATTGCCCAATGGCACAGAAACCTCCCTTCATTGTTTAATCATCATTCCATTTGGTGTTATTCATGTTTGGATATGAATAGAAAAAGCCTGTCTGTTTCAGGATCCACCTGTTACACTGTGCATAGACATCAAACTAGTGTAATCTACTCGCCACAACCACAATTCAGTGCTTGATACTGTATTTCTTTAAATTATTATGCCACATTTTTTTGTTATAAATTCTGTGTCTAAATAAAGGCTTAATGGATTGGTCTGTGGGGAAAAAAAATAAAGTAAAATAGTATGTATTTTTTTCTTCTTTTTGTTCAGCAATAGTGATCCTTACAGTATTTGGCTCTCTCTCTTTTGGTACAGAATCATTTGGTGGCATTAAAAGATACTTTTTGTGCTACTTTGCCTACCCTGCTAAGAAATGTAGGTTTTTTCTTTATTTTGCTATTTCAGCAGAAGCCAGATTCTGGGGTTTTGTTGCTACATGGGCATATAATTTCATTAAAAGGGAGTTAAAGTAAGTTTTGTAAGTAGTTTGTGTCACCCTGTGTGGTGATCCTCATGGAACAGGAAACCTGGATGCATGGGTCAGCTTTGAAGGGACAGAGGGTGGTAGGAGAAAGAGTGGCTGAAAAGTGTTAATTCCTTCCTGGTGTAGGCCAGCACAGTTTGTGGAGCTCCATGAACAAAAGTATGAGGAAAAAAATCAAAATCATGAGGCTGAAGAATGTAGCTTTGAATACATGCATTTATTAAATGTCTTGTATCCATTAGTATGTAGGAAGTAAAATGAATAATGTGAAATGCTTAAGAAGCTGAACTTTTTTTTTTTTTTTTTTGTCATAAAGACACTCAGCATCTGTAAGAGTGAGGTTGTTTAATACTACGTGGAAAGATTTATTAATTCCCAAGGGTCTCATTATTCATTCATTTTTACAGGACTAGGTATGTGTTAATACCAGGACTAAGAAACTTTCACAGTTTAGCAGCTGGCTTAAATTACCTCACTCAAATTGTATTCATATTTCAGAACTCTCTGTCCAAGTTTTTCAAAGCAGAACCTGCTTTCTTTAGTGGAAGCACAATCTTGTTTAACTTCATGGAACAATTAGCATTGGCAAAAGGAAGAGCTCTTGTGCCTCAATGAGGAACCTCTGTGTTTCACTGTAGAATGTGTGAGGACTTCAACTAATTAGCTCCTATGTGAGTGAAGGAAATTCCTGCACAAATTAATAAAGCTCAAATTACCTACTTTAGAAGTGATCCCAAAAAGGGTTACTTCTCCAAAGGGATGAAAGCTCTGCAATGGCATATGGAATGAATGGCAGAAGCATAGTTTAAAGCAGCAGGTATCAATGACCCATTCTCCAAATGCTTTGCCCTGAAGTTGTGAGATCACCAGCAGCCTTTTTGCTATATGCTGCCATATGATGTGTGTGTCAGAGCCAGGGTATGTACCTGAGGACTCTCTATTCTTATTTTACATTTCTCTCCTCACACTAGACAAACTCATTCTTCAGCCTAAAATAATGTCAGAAGCTACAATAAGGTACATTTTAGATTTCAACTGTAGCATATTATTTAAAAGAATGAGAGTTGTGAACATTTGTCTTGCTTTGACATTTTTTAAAGGACAAACAATTGACCTAGAAATTGATCCAGTGGAGATGGTACTGAATATCTTCTCTCACATTTTCTTTTCACAGTTTGTGGCACTGCTGAGGGGGATTTTTCTGCATGCTACTGTACTTGACCTAACACAGATATTCCCATGTAAGACATAAGTCCTTTATGAGCACACTTGTCATCTCCTCTAATACATGGAAAGAACACTGCTATGATTTTAAAGGGGATGTAACTCAGAGATATATTTTAGCAATTATATATGTAGATTAAATCAGCAGACCTTATTGTTAGCAGGCTAAGAAATTCTATACCCCATGCAAATTATTTAAAACAGAGAAAACAATTCCCCTTCCCCTTCATGTGGCTAAGTAGTCAGTTATTCTTAAGTTTGAGTTAAAGCCAACACTTCCATTGTGAACAGATATTCTTACTTAATATGCATAAATGCTGATTGGAAATAGGAAATAAATTGTATCAAGTGTAAATATAACCTCACATATGCAGTGTACTTATTAACAAAAAAAAAAAAATCAATATTAGTCTGACATTCCTGTATTCTGTGACAATCCATTGTCGAATAAAAATCATCTTGGTCAAATAGCATTCTAAACTGGATATTTACTCTGAGGGCAACTGACCTGAGTTTTCCTTTTTAATTTTGTCATAGAGACATTTTTTTTGGAGTCTGTCTTGATTAGAAAGAACAAAGATTTCTGGTCTGGTTAGTGGACCTGAAAGTTAACTTGAAATAAAAAATAGTCTGCAATCTTTCAGTGGGATTCTGCAAAAAAGGATGCTTTTAGTTATCTCCAGTAGTAGCAGCTCTCTTATGCTTTATTTCCTTCAATGAGTTTTGCATGGGAGTTTATCAAAATTGATTAGTTGTTCTGAAGAGGTATAATTTTTCTTCTGTAATTATACCACTTTTCCAAAACCAGTGTAAAAACACAAGGTTCATTGTAGTCTTTAAGTCTTTATCATTAACAAATATAACTTGTGACAGCTACATACCTACATGTCTTCAGGGTACTAAGGGAATTATAATTATCATAACTATATGCTCAAATATTTTCTACGTATAGCTTTAGAGAAAGTGTGTTTGGTATTACTTATACATAGCACTTCCTGCTTAACTGCATAATAAAACATAATTTTTACAACAGCATTTAATTTCAGAATCACATATTCTTTGTTAGCTCCTTTGACCAGACCTTCCCTAGTAAAAAAAAAATAACTGATTTCAGTAGTTCTCTTTTTCATGAACTATAATGAAAGGTATATTAGTTTAGATAGAAAATGGTCAGTTACACCTTGCAAGTTCTCAAGTTATATTGAGTCCTCACATAATCAAAATAGTATTAGTCAGGATCAAGGATTCTCTATTTATTTTGTTATCCTAGAAATCCAAATAGTTACAACCATAACAGTACATCATTTAGCTACTGCTTCTTTTTAATGAAATGCACTGGAGTTTATTTCAAACTGACTCTTGAAACAATGCTAAGTTATTCAGAATGGTTAATTACCTCATCCATGGTAGAAGTACTTAGTGCATCTATTGATTGATGCTCATTTGCATTTGGAACTTTTTGCTGGAATGTTTTTTTGGTGTCTCTATTTCCTGCCAATCAATGGCAGCATGAATCTGCAACTTGGTGAGTGTGTTTAACTTGGTTATTTATTTATTTATTTTAAATAAACTAACTGTCCCTTCCCTTATAGGCCATTTTTTTTCTATCTTTTTCCTACCTCATTACTTCCTCTTGACATCTTGGGATGCAGGTTTTATGCCAGTGTTTTGGGATTAATTCTAAGACTCAGGCAATGCTAATAGAAGGTTGTGGTGCCTGGAGTCCTGTCTGTCTGTACATTTTCAGGGCAATGGAAGAACCATGAAGTGTGGTGTGATTAAGCAAATTCATTCTAGTTTTGGCAGGTCTGCCTGACTCATGCAACGTGAGTGACCCAGGTGCTTGCAGGATTATAGGAGCCAGGAGCCCATGCAAGGCTGCTGCACATGAGGCAAATGTACTGCAGAGACTTTGTGGTCATGGTTAGCACCCTTCTCAAAATAACTGCAGCTCCACAGCTTTTGATTCACAGCTCCCTTTTTCCTGGTTGGCTAAGCATGCAAGCAAAATAGATAGATATTTCAAGAGACACTCTCAGTCACTTTGTCAGTTATTTTTAGAGTTTTATGTCCCTAAAGGTATATGAATATACATCTGAAAGCCTGTTTAGTGTCTCTGGAGTGCTCCTTTATTCTCTGCAAAGGCAGTGGCTCCAACTATGTCAGTTCATGTGCAATGCACATAAAAATCACTTGCTGTCCTTTAGTTTTCTTAAGGGCATGGAATCCACACTCTTGTCTCTAATATTTGCCTGTTCCATTCTAGTAAAAGCTCTGTAATAAAGTGCTTTTTACTGCTTACTAACCTTTTTGTTTTAAGTGCTGGAAAGCTGATACAGGACTGTTTTTTTTACAGTGTTGGTATTGAAAACATTTAAAATTCATAAAGAAATTGTTCATTTGGTCAGGAAAATTTGTTAGAAAATAATATTTTCTAACTGCCAATTTTCTAAGTGTTTGAAATAAAATCCTCTGCAATGATGATTAACCAGCAGAGATGGAATAAATGAAAACCCAGTTTCACAAGCTTGGTCAATCTTCTGCCACCATCATCACAGAGCTTGTTCCTTGCCAGCATTTTTTGACTAGGACAAGAGAATGATAAGGGGTACATTGTCTTCACAGAAGGAGGTTTTTCTAGCACTGTAACCTATCTGGAAGATCTTCAGCCTTCAATTCAAAATTGTTTTACTTTTCAAGCTCTTAGGTTGCTGATGGTGCACTGCATCAGTTCTGTTACACATGCTTTAATTTCTGCAGTTT
The DNA here is from genome assembly GCA_013401135.1 of Cettia cetti. NCBI lineage: Eukaryota > Metazoa > Chordata > Aves > Passeriformes > Sylviidae > Cettia > Cettia cetti. The sequence goes on from VZUI01086957.1 coordinate 119,697, forward strand.
TCTTAGTTTGCTGTGAAACCATCACCTTTGAACCTGGCACATCTGCCAGAATACAGACATGAAAATAACATCAGTGAAAACTTGCTGTTTAACTGGAGACACTTCTGCACCATACTTAGCTATCTACCTAACCTTATTTATTTGCAATATAATAGACAAAAACACCAAAGAAATTTTGATTTGAAAAGGGGGAGGAGAAAAAAAAGCCCCATTTAATTTTTTTTTTCATATTGTGTATTAGCTTTTTTCTTTTTCATCCTGTTGTATTATACTTGTTAGCTAAAGATTGCAAATATCTGGAAACAAGTGCACTTTCTAAAGTTTGCATTAGAAGCCATGTAAAGTGTTGCATCTTCACTTCTAGAATGGAGAGTAATCACCTTGAAGTGACACTTGGATGCAGGAATTTCAACGAGAACTGAAAACATTTAGAGCTAATAAAAATGGATAATTATGTAATTCTAAATAAGAAATTGTACTCTGAGACTTCCTCCTTGCTGACTCTGTAACCACATGCATAAAAAGCCATTTTCTCTACTTCGTCACTTTTTTTTTTCTTCTTACAGTGAATGCTTGTGATTAACACTGTCATTTATAAATGTTAGTCTGCATTGCTTTTAAGGAATAATTACCTACCTGTGCTTTTACATTTTTCTTTCAGTGTTGCAGAATAATTTGTCATTAATCAGACACTGTTCATTTTCTTCAAGTAAGCTGAATATTTGAAGTAAGTGTAAATGATTTATGTTAGGGTATATCAGAAATTCTTCACTTTCTTTCAGTTTCTGTCATTGACTGCCAGCTCTCTGTAACATATACAAGTGTCCTAAACAGAGAACATAAAGTCTGTGTGTGGAAATGCAGTTATGTGATTGTTTGCTGCAGTTAAAAACAAACAAGTAAAAATAAAAAAAGAAGTCTAGGATTCCAACAAAAAACAAGCAAAAAAAAAATAATCCAGCTGTATCAGAGTTGCCGAGTTTAACTATGTAAAGATGCAGCTTCTTGGCATCCTTGTTTTTCCTGGGTGCTTTATGTTCTTTTCAAAGGATGTTTCAAGATGTATAAAGATGAGTGATGCAACTTTCAAACCTAAGTGATTCAAACCTCTCTGACTTTTGCCTAATGTTATGTATGCATTAGATGTTTAAGTGCTGGGCTTGAGCTTCCAAGTCTCATGGCCTGCTGCCATCAAGCTGGAGTTGAAAGTCCTGACTGGTTTGTCTTGCTTCAATTTGCCTCCAAGGAAATTAACAGGAAACTGTTGATGTTTGTTTTTGTGGAACTGGCAGGGGAATTCACAATTTTACCTGCTCTTGGGTGGGAGGTAGCCAGGACAGGAGCAGCATGAAGGAGCAATTTCTCCTGTGGGTGATAATGACAATCAAGTTTTTATTCTGCGCTGACTCTGCCTGTATCACAGAAAACTGTGAAATTCAGAATCAGGATAGCTATGGACCAGGATATGCATGATACAACCCTCTCCAGATCACATTATAGCTTGGTGTATAATAGTCACACATTGTTCTCAATCCTGACAGTGTTCCCTAACCTGGGACTCTGTGCCTGGGAACCGGGGAAGATGTAGTAAGAAAACAAAGAGATTTGCATTGGATCATTTTATTAACTATCATTTATGATTTTGTCTCACTTCAAAATTACTAAGAAAACCTGGTATTTAAGCCAGAAGTTATTTTATGGAATGTTTAAACAAGTTATCATTTGGATTTAAATTATAAAGTGAAATTTCTAAATATGAATAACTATGATCTGTATTTTTATTATTGTGATAAAGGAAAGAGTAGTTGAACAAAATCATATCATGATATGCATCGTCACAGAGCAAATATTTATTGTAAAGAAGTATTTTGTGTTGGTATCAAAGATTTATTTTCAAAGCTGTTAGGTTATGTATGCAGCTGGTGAATTCCTTGTTTGCTGAATGCTGCTGTATTATCACTGTAGGCAGCTCTGTGATCCAGAAACACCTGATCAATGACCAGAATGAGACTTTTCCAAAGCATATGATTTCTTGTAAATTTTCCTTGCCCTGAGAAATATGGCTGATTGTAACAAACATTCTATTAAATCAGCTTTTAGCTTCTGGCATGCTGGCAAGCTAAAATCCTGTTTGCCAACTGTAGCTTCTGATCTGAATGATCAGGCAAGCACAGCTACAGGTAAGTGATTAAAAAGAGCTTTCTCAGCTGTCTCTCAGGCTCCCAAAATGCCCATTCTCACTGCAGTAATTAGCCAGAGCTGGGTTTCAGGGAGATGTTCTTTCCCTGTGTCAGAGATCTGTGCTCACTGCTCCAAAAGTAACCTTGACTAAGCTGCACTCTGCTGTGTATGTGAAATGTCTCTCTTCCATGTGGCTCCTAGTCCTTGCTCCATGACTTGGTACAATACCTTGCTCCAGTCTCTGCTAATGATGTGTTTCCATGGATAAAAACTCAGGGTATACACAAAAAACCCCACATCATACATTTTTTTGATGAGTGGGTGACCAGAGCTTGGAGAAAAATGATACAGAGAACAGCTATTAAAATTTTTTGACAAAGTCCAAAATAAGTTGCCTATATTTCCCATATGGTGTAGAGAGAATTAAACATATCTGTGTTTTCATTAATATTGCAAGCTTGGATATTAGGACCTAAAAAGGCAGGGTTTGAACACTAAGACATGAATTTATTTCATTACCTAGTAAATAACTAAAACAAGGAGCACATGGGAGTTAAATAGAATAATTTGTTATTGTTCAGTATAGTCATCAGTCTAGACCCCATGGAACCTATTAAATAAATATTTAGTCCTATGTAGAAGACGATTTGTCTTCACAATATTTTACTGCAGGCAGATTTATTTGGCAGTTAAGCCTCTGCTCCAGATTTATGTGTTTTCTTGATAATTTCTTGAACTATTATTGGACCTACTGCTGAAGGTATGCCTGAGACATCCTCACGTGCCCATGGTGGTTCACTCAGTTAAAGGCTGCTCTGCTCTGTAGAGCAGACTCTAAAAAGACAAAGCCATGCACTCCTCAAGGGCTCTTGAAAATATTTTTTGTCTTTAGTTATCTATGAATGATAGAATGACAGAAGAGCAGGGGGAAACTTAAGTGCTGATTAAAGCTCAAGTGCTCTGTCTTCTGTGACTGGTGCTTTGGAATGCATTATAAATGACTTCTGAAAAAAAGAATTAATTTCAGGGTAACAAATCAATACTTTCAGTTAAGTCAGGCATCACTTCTGGCTGAGTGACACATGTTAGGGCAATACATGAATAATCCTTTTCATGAGTAATTTCTAGGGCACATTGGGGTGACTACTTTTAAGTCAGTATATAATTATCAATTGAATGCTACTGTAATTTTACTTTTTGTACAGAATGGGGGGGGGGGGGGGGGGGAGGAGACAAACTCCTTGTCCAAGAGCATGCCTACTAATCTATCAATAACATTCAATGCATTAATTCTACAGGAGACAGATAATTTATCAAGATTGATGTGTCTGCCCTAAAATATACATACATATTTTACAGGTATGTCTGCATATAGATTTAGCAATTTCTTTATAAGTGGGTTTCATAACAGACCAATACATTTTGAGGAAAAAAAGCCACTTCTAATGCATGACACACAAGGCACAGTGATAGGAATGGCAGGGGAAGGAGTAAATGTGTGAAGAAATGGAGAAAATTAAGGAGTTCAGAACAGCACTGAAGTTAAGCAGGCTTCAGAGTCTTTCAGAAATGGGGATTACAAGCTTCAAATAAATGAAAACTATGGGGGACTGTGTGTGTGGTGGGGGGTCATGATAGAAGTGAGGAGTCTCATTGTGAAAAGAAGTAGAAAGGATGTTCATAGGGAGGGATTACTGGAGCCAGGACAGAATTGTGTTCATTTACTTCTTCACCCTTTGGGTGAAATTCCTACACTTCTGTGTAAAAATAAAATGGATAGAATAGAAAGTATTGTGAATATGACTAGGCTAGGCAACATCTGGTTTGGTTCTTTGTGGATTTTTTTTTGTGTGTTAATTAATTTGAACACAGCTTAGAGTTCTGGATTTAAATTTCCGTATGTTTTTTATAAGAAACGTGAGGTTAAAGTTTTGATTCTTGTAGATACATGACTTGTCTTCCTTATATTGCAATATTTCAATGTAAAAATAATATATATTGCTCAAAAAAAAAAAGAAACCAAAATCTAACAGTGATATAGAGACCTTCCTTGCTTCTTCAGTACTAATACAGACCATTTGGAAAAATCAGCAGAGCTTGTCCTGGATATCAGTGAGCATCTCATCTCAATTATATCCTTCAGTGCTCCTTCCAAAGACAGAGCATGTACTTGGTATCTAGGAGGTAGAGAATAGTTTCAAATAGGAGGAATGGACCAATGCTTTCTTTATGAGAAATCTAGCTCCCCACAAAATATATTGCACTAAAATTCTATTTTTCAAACCACTTTTTTTATTTACTTCTATTTATGAAATTCCAAAGAAATGAAATTGAAATGTTTTATTCCTCTTCTCTTTTTTTAATTGACCAATACTTTATTTCAAGGTAATTTACAATCCCTTACTTATCTCTGTTGTTGAGACTTCTAATAACTTTACCAATCTGTATTAAATAGCCTGTGTATTTCAATTTCCAGCAACCTTGGCCACCGTTTTTAGTTTGAGGTTAAGTAGAACTAACACCCCTTTATGTGACTTTTTTCCTGTATTGGTTTACTTTCTGAAAAATGAATTATACATGCAAATTTATACTTCATTTCTTTCTGGTTTGCTTTATGAAAAAGTCATAAAGTATTGCTATTCTTGCACCTAATTTTTGTGGGGTTTTTTAGATGTGGTGAGACAAATGTTTCTGCAAGAGACCAACTTCAGTTTCTGTAACTTCATTCACACACGAGAAGATAACTGTGGTATAAGTAGTTGCTTGGGTTGTTTTCAGCATAATGGTGGATATTCCACTCCTTAAATTCTGTGCTTGTATTCACACGCTTGAACAAGAGAAGATAAAAATCTTTATTTGATCTAGCTGAAGTTTTTAATAAAAGATCATTGAGTTTGTTAGTTTAGTTATCATTTCTAAGCAGTGTGCCATTTTCTGTTGGGCCACAGAATAGACCAGAGGTTTTTGTGTCTGCAAATGTGTCCCAAGCTCTTGGTGTCACACTGAGAATCACTTCTGAGAACTTTGAATACACAGAGTGCACAGTCAGAGTTCATAAACAAAATGTTTACTTGACTGCCCTCTCTAGAAGAGTTTAAGGGATTTTTTTTTTCCAACAGTGATTTAACTTTTGAAAAGCTGACCTTATTCATCAGTTCTTTGCCCTGGGAGTCCTTTATCCTGTGGTACTGTAAAAAAGAAACAGATTTCCTTTACTTTATATTCAAAAGCATGTAGCTCTGTTAGATTACATGCAAATGAATGAATCAAGGGCTTACTCTCACTCCCCTGGAATAAACTGAATATATGCCGTTGAATTTAAAAAGGGTAAGATTGAGTTTTAAAAATAATAAGTCATAGATTTTTGTGATCACAGATGGTTTTAAAATGTGTTGGGTTTTTTTGGCAAGCCAATCACTTTCTATGATTTCTATTATGATTAACAATGCAGATTCAGGAAAGAAAGAGGTAGGTTCAAATGATGAAACTGAATGGGTGTCTAATTAAAATACTCAAGTCAAAAGTGTTTTACAGTGAAATGCCCTGAAATTTCCAAACCCTTCATATTGTTTCATTTTTTTCCTGTTATCTGCAAAATAATGTTTTCAAAGGTTTTTCTTATTTTTTCGTGCCCAAGCATTTTTAGAATGCAGTTGTCTATGATTTTGTTGAAGGCTTTTGTCATCCAAACATGGGTGAAAGATAATCACTTTCACTTCAATACTCAACATAAGCAAGTAAATGAGAATGCCTACATATGTGTCTTATAAGTCTGTAACTAGATATGTGTCTCTGATAAACCAGATATTACCAACAGCTAAGAAAGAACCCTCTGTAGAGTGTGTTTTTGCATACTGAAAATGAAAGTTCACTGAAATGCAGAGAAGAAGTTACCACTAAAACTAAGCATTCTTTTGTTGGTATCGGGCTAATGTTTCTTTGGGCAACTGTTCTTAACATTAATATTAGCATGTACCACATGGACTGAGAAACCTTTGAACTGAGAAATATTTGCAAAGGAAAATATTGCAATTTTTGTGCTTTGGGCTGGAGGTATCTTGACTGTGGAGACACTAGAGACTGGGAAATTACCCTGGAGGGGTTTCTGTGTCCATTCTGGGGTCTCTTCCAGTGGCCACAGTTGGGTAGTGGATTCAGAGGAGCTTTGGCCTGCTTTGGTGAAACTGTTCTTAGTTGCACTTTATTAAGAGGCAGGGCCAAATATCCTGCACTGTATTCAAGTACCAAAGTTTATGGATGCTGTTGTGAGAATTCTCAGACAGCATTTCTGTCATTTTTGTGAGACTCCAGTACACAAGTGATGTGCCAATAGAATTTGTACCTTTCCATGCACTAAGATGCTGCGTTCCCTGTCATGCTTTATTAATGGTTTCATACTTTTTATGAATCAGTTATGTAGTACATTGTCTGATCTGTGCTCATCTTAGTAAATAAAACAGGAATTTGAATACTGAGATTGTTTGAGAACTTGAAAGCATCAAATACAAGCAGCTTTTTTAACATGTAGAAAGCACTGATCTGTTTATATGCCTATTATTCATCCTGAATCCTTTCAAATGTCTTACTTAAACATCATGGAAGTGAACATATTGAACTTGACTTAACAAGTGCCACCATGCCACAATATTCATTTTACACATACTTGAGTTGCAAGTAAATATCACCTTGGGTCTTATGTGTTCTGCAAATCCTCCACAATCATGACATATATGTCAGAATTTAACTTGGGCACTGCTGCCACCTTTCTTGACATATTCATCCCTTTCTCTGAGTTGTGTAACTGCAGAATCATATTTTGGAGAGCACCTACATGAAGTACATCATGGTGCTTTGATTATGTCGCAATAATATTTTACAATGAAAATTGATGACATTAGTTATTCCATTTCCAAAGCAGCTCTTATTTTAGTAGAACCCAGATCTTAAAATTCATGGCTTAACAATCCGTATTAGTTTATATGCGTATGGATTTCTTTTTTCATAAAATGCAGGTATTTCAGATGGGCTTCCTTCATCCTCTTTGTTCCATTATAAAAATGCAACTCTATGAAGTCAAAGTGAGCTACAGAAGCATTTGGCATTCTCTGGCATCAGAGATATTTTAATCAGAAACATCTCTTTGAAGTCCCTGCTATCAAAGGAAATGGTCTTTTATCTCATCTTACCTCCATACATAAAATTTCCAGGGGAGATCGATAGAAGAAAATTTGTGAAGTCCCTTAGGAAGCATCTCTTGTTAGTCCATACCATAGGAAGTGTTACAATCAAGATGTGACTGCCGTAAAAATGTGATGTCAGACAACTTGCAGTCTTTTGATGCATCTTAATATTAAACTGAAAAATTAAAAAATATGGGTAAAAAGTTCTTAAATGATGTCTGTGTAATACACATTGCCCCCTCCCTTTCTGTAGTTTGTGAACATATGTAACACAGGAAACAAATAGAAGTAAGATATAAACCCAAGAATTTATTAAAAACATTTTAACTGGAATGTTAATATTCTACAGAAAGCAATCATAACTAGTTCAGATATAAATTGCAAGGGAACAAGGAGGAACATATGCATACAGAACATATTTCAGAAACTCAGTTTGTACCCCTTTTCCTGGTGCCATGCTCATCCTTCTCCAGCTCTTCTGGGCAGTGATGTTGGGTGTTTCATGCTGGTAGATGGCAACATGAAGGGAACACGTGAGGGCAACATGTGAGGTTCTTCACTATGAGACATATGATGTCAAGGAATTGTCCTTCCTCCCTTCAGGATCCACTATGGATAATTTTCTGATTTTTGTTGTCTTGCTTTTGCACCTACCGCCTTCATTTGTCCACAGCTCTACGTAACACCCGAATTTACTCAGTATGCTGCCTTGCACTTATGTTGATATGATTTTTGTTCCCTTTCTTGTCCCTATAGCCAGCTGTGTCCAGGTCTCTGTATGCACGGGGAGTTGTTTCCAGCCACGGGATCTCCCATGCCTGCACTCCTCTGTGCTGTGCTCTGTGTCCCCATGTCCCAGGGCTGATGCCTAGTGTTTCTCTGCACCACCTCAGCACATCAGAGCCTTTAATATCCCACACTCTGCAGAATAAATAGCTCGTTGTTGCTGCTGGCTGCAGTTTTTGTACATTTGTACAGCTTGTGGGTAGCACGGGGAAGTCTGAGAACAGCACCACGAGTGACGGTGCAGGCATCGAGAAGAAGCAGCATGCCTGGGGTGCTCAGTGTGCATTTTTGTCAGGCATCCTCAGAGCCCAGTGCTTGGGTGTCATCAACCCATACACCAGGCAAGACTGCACTGAATGTTTGACAGATATTTTAATGGAGGGCAGCACAAAAAGGCTGAGGGGAGCTGCTGCAGGCATTGTGCACAGTGAGTCTGTAACCAAAGAAAGGGAAGGCGCACGCCCTGCCCCAGAGTACTCATACAAAAGAATTTACAGCACACAAAAATGATCATATACACCAAGACATTTATGTCACTTAACTTTGCAGTCTCAGTGATGTATACAAAGACTGAAAGAAGAGAAGACTGAGAGAAAAGGATGGGCTTAGACTCGGTGTTTGAGTCATGAACATGAAGGCTGTGATTTACCCATATTTGGTTTTAAGGGTAACTGCTTAAGTGTGTGTTTTCTTGGTTTGTCTTTTAGTTGTTTTCACTTTTTTTTTTTTCCATCAGTGATTAAAGGACATATACTCTTTGAAAGCCCTATCATATAGTGAAAACCAGAAATCTTTAAGAATAATTTTAAAATAACCTGAATGACTACCAGTTTTAGAGGTCAAAGTGATTCTTGTAAGGTTTTAACCTCTTGTGCAACTAGGGATGGCATACAATTTGAGTTATTGCATTTGGATAGTAGGGAATTATTTAACATTTTTGTTTTAGTTTAAAATATTGATAGATATACTATTGATTTGGAATTTAATACCATTGCTTAAAAAAAAAAAAAACATTGATTTGTCCTAGTCCAGATAGCATTGGTGATATTAAGACTGCATGATTTATAAAATGACATTTTGATTTAGAGGAAGTGGAAGGAAGGAACATAAATTAAAATTCTTTCTTTCAGTCTTGAGCACCACTTCTAGCTGCTAAAGTCAACTAAAATATTCCCCTTTACCTGCAGGAAGCTAAAGTGGAGTTAGGGCTGAAAAAACACTGAAAGTTTTTGTGCAACCTTTCTTTCACCTGTCAAATAAGTAATTGTATCAGTGACACCTAAATTGGAAACTACATGCCAAGGAAACACATTTTCTTAAAATCATGAAACAGAAGAAATTTGAGAAGGTTTATGATCTGTCTCACTCCAAACTTCTGAATTGGTAATTTGAGTATTTCTGCTGCAGACAACCTCTTTTCCTATCAAGAATGAGTATTTGTGATGTTTATTCAAAACTTTCTTCTGTATATTGAAAAATGGCTTCAATTATGGAATCAAAAGCTTTTGCTGCTGTAATGTACTTCATTTTGTCTAGCTCTTTACAATAATTCTGTCACTGTCTTTCTAAGACTGATGGTCAGTGCTTCAGGGCAAACATTTATAGCCTCTTAGTTACACTGAGGGAACCAGAACAGTTTGAGATAATTTGCTGAAAACCTTATGACAAATGGAGAAATTGCTTCACTGGATGATATTATCAGTATTTTAGGGAAAATTTAAAGTTAAGACTGCTGGAGACCCCCTTTATTAACTATCTGCATTTCATTACAGACATTAATGAGAAATCTTTATCTGCCAGGTGAAGCTTGCAAACGCGTTTTCCCCTGCTATTTGAAAACAGCAAGAAATGACAAGTTAGAGTGGTGAGGCACTTACTGGCCTTTTGAATATGTGCTCACCTAAAATTTGTTTAATATTTGGTGGTTATTTTTTTTTTTCCACAAAATTATATTCATTTGTACTATGGGAATAAACTTCCGTGGTATCTGCATGGTACCTGTTATCTGCAACAGCTGCTCAGTAACAATGGTTTGTGTCTTGAAATCAGAGAAGTCTTTGTAGCTTCCACTTGAGAATGAGGCTCTGTTCCAGTTCTGTAACAAATTTTCTCTCTCTACATCAGTCATAGAGGGTAACATGCAATAAGAACTTCATGGGGACTTCCTGATCCTGTTAAAAATTGTTGATTTTTGCCAAATGGTGGGGAAGTTAACCAGGTAGGCTGGAAAGGACCATGTCATAGAATTGGAATTCTTGAGGTTGAAAAAAAACCCTCTAAAACTTCTAACCTCTAACTCGACCATTAAGGCAGAACTGACAAATCAACCACTTAACCATGTCCCTAAGTGCAACATATCCATATATTTTAAATATCACTGCAAATGGTGACTCCACCACATCCCTCTTCCAATCCTTGACAATCCTTTCAGTGACATATTTTTTCCTAACATCCAATCTAAACCTCATCTGGTGTAATTTGACGCTGTTTCCTCTCATTCTATCTCTTCATAACCTTACTTTTAATTTTAAAATGTTTATTTCTTGTCAATAAGAAAATGAAGCTCCAATTTTAAAAGGGAAATACCCTTAACCAAAATAATTTTGATCAATTTGCCTGCAATAAAATAATGACATTGGAGAAGAGTATTTTACTGCTTCAATGTGGTATAACTTTGTATTTGCATACTTCTTTCCTTTCTATGCTGTTTAAAATACCCACCTTTTAACTGTGGCTCTTCTGTTACCTTTGCACCTTAAACCCAGATTCTGCTCAAAGGCCTGAGTTCTGCAGTGCTTACTGAGCACCTGAAATACTGGAATGGAAAACTTAAACTTGGACTGAGTATATGCTTTTTAAGTTACATTAATAGTTTAGGTTTATTCCCTCTTGTGCTATATATGATCAAAAAAGTTTCTCATTAAAGTGTGACAGTGCTTTATATTGCCTGTACATAAAAACCTCCACGGTTATTATACAAAAAGAAAAGGCAAATGACAGTTGGTGTCAACACTAAACAGCTTAGGGAAAACTATTTCCTCAATATGTATGTAATTTAATTGAAATGCAATATTTCATGAATATTAGAAAGTGAGTCTTTATTAAAAATGGCAAGGAAAGTGAAAGCATGACTGTTTAGAGTAACAAGCAGCACAAATTTATTCATTCAATACGTCTCTGAATTATTTAAAACTCAGCAAAGCACAAGGTCATGGAATAATTTTGGCAAGTACGCAGTTTTGCATGATGCATTTCCATAATTTCACTACATCCATAAAGTTAATCACAGCTTTGGCATGCAAGCCTGCTTCATGTACTAAGCTGAGCCAGAAAAAGGCTCTGAATTAAAACTTAGGAACAAACCAAACAACTGACACTACAAATGATTTGTGATAGTTGAAAGCAGATGTGAGCTCCACAATGCTAGCAATTCTTACAAATATTTCATTTACTAAATCCCATATTTACTTGCAATACAGATTTACAACTGGGAACCTGTCATTGGTCTGGAGACACATCAAAATTAGTGTGCACACACACATTTTGATGTCACAAGTCTTCTTGAGGACATAATCATTCTGTGACAAGTGAGAGCTGACAAGAGGTGTCCTTCGGACCATGGGGAAGAGAGTGCTTGAGCTATCCTTGGAAAAAATCCATGGAAATTTAGTCAATTTTCTGTTGTGGGCATTAGTACTCACCTGTCCTGAGTGCAGACTGACTGCTAATAACTTCTGCAGACCACTAAACCAGAAAGGCTCAATGTATACAATTTTCAGAATTGAATTGTCATTTCTATTCTCCCAGAAAGACAATGACATATGGGGACTTCATAAGGCTTAGGGCTTCTTCTCAGAGTATGTTTGAGATTCTAGGACAAAACTCAGGGTATTTTGAACTTTCCTCTAGAGTTTTTGCATTCAGGATTTTGCATTCTATTTCTATATCCCTCAATTAATTAAGGCATGAGTTTGAGTATGATTTTGAGGACTCTCAGTCATGTAGTACCAGCTTGAAGAGAGTCTGTTCTATATGGATTCTGATATCTATATGGCTAATTTATAACGAAGCAGCATTAAATGTGTCTTGATAAATGTGGCTGAATTCTAGGCAGAGGACTTCCTAATATAACAAAGAGTAATCTACACACAGTGATCTCATTTTTTTCTTTGCACATTTTTAAACATGCTGGGAGGTGCTGAACGTATCTGTTGTTTCCCTTACACTTCCTTCACACACACACGGAGAAACTTATGGATCAACCAGACTTTCAAAGAACATGATTTTCATTTGAAGGCTTGAAAGGCTTGAAAATTTTAATTTTCAATAATTTGCTCAATTTATTTGTTGATCAGCTCAGGTTTTTTTTCCAAATTAGTCTTGAAATAGATGTAATTTATCTCAATATATTTTAAGACAAGTGCTGAAGTGAAATGAAAGATACAGCATCTAAGTTTCAAATATTTGCAGTATGCTGAATACATTTCTTCACAGCCTTTAAACTTAAGGATTGTTTGGTTGTGTTTAAAAAAGAATGAAATATTTGAAGTTGCAATTTTTAAAACAGCACCCTGGTTCTATGCAGGTTGTTTATTATTTGATTGACTTCCAAAGAATTCTCACTTCAACTTTTCAAAAAGCAGGTATTTTAATCTTGGTACCTTGTTCTATTCTTACAGTAGTTCTATGTATAGCAATCAGTGAGTTTCTGCTGAGGCAATGCATGTATACAACTTATCCAATCACTTTGCTGCCTTTAAGAGAAATTGTTTTATAAATAGTTTTGGACCTCTGTGATTAATAACAAAAAAAAAAAAATCGATGAGATTTTTATTTTCGGTATGTAGATCCCAAAAAATCTACTGTATGTAAAATTGCAAGTGTTTTAATAGTTACAAATTGCTAATTGAATCTGGAAAGAATTAACATCTGTGAAAGTTGCTGAAAGTTTCCCTTTGTTGTTAAATCTTGAAATAGTTTTTTTGTTGGAGAAGAAAACAGGGAAAATGTTAGAAAGTTAATATGATCTTTAGAGAATTTATTGGAAATATAAGCAGTCATTTCTTCCACATTTTTGCCTGTATTGAACATTGTCATTTAAGATAATAGATACATTAGTCTATAACTTAAAGCGTTTTGTGTGTGAACTTTATTAAAAATTTCATATCACTATAAATTTACAAATTATTCAAAACTGAAAAAGGAACTGCCTGAGCACAGTGTCAAATGGCAAGAAGTTCCCATTTTGTTTGGTGAATTTGTGTGTGGGCAACTTATTCATATTGATCAGCTTCTAATTGTAGTTCTACAGAGGACAAGTTGCAAAACAGATGATTATATTTGTGTAAGCAGAGAAGACATATACCAATGATCTGCAAGGGTTTTCTTAATATTTTAAAGATACTAAAGGATACTTATTATTTTAGGATATTTGATATTTCAAGGCGTTACCAGTTTGATCAGAAATTCTATATTCAGTGCCAGAGCCCTATTTTCAAAAGTAGGACTACCTTTATGAGACCCTAATGCAAACTTGTCCTGAATTGGATTCCTTTTGGATGAAGATAAACTAGGAGGTAACTGTTGTGGCCACATCAGTGTAAGAATAGGTGAGTTTTAAGAAAAAAGACCACCAGAAAAAAAAAACACTTTTGCATTTTTAGTCTGTAATTTTAACATTTAGAACTAAGGAAAAAAAAGCCTGTACAACTGAAACTCAATGTTGGCAGTCCAAATAGTATTGTTGGAGCTCTAGCATGATTTTTCATGAGAGTTGTGTTTTAGAAGTGTCAAAAGTGCCTTGTTTCAGAACTTTGGAAGAGTTAAATGTGTGTAATCTTCTGTCTCTATCTGTGATCAGCCTATTGAAGATGATAGCTAAGCACCTTATGCATACAATTCCATACTACGATAAAGAATAGCATTCAGTAAGAAAATACCCATGTAATTTTATTATTTTTCTCCCCATCAATCTAATCAAAACATCAGCACTTTTAAAATGCTCTGCATTGTTGTTCTAAGTACCGTGGTCACAATAATTAATCTGCTTATTGTATCATGTCCTACTGGTTTAAGACACTTGAATAATAATTATAGAAAATAATTATTAAAAAAGCTGCTATATAAAACCTCAGTTAACATTGGAAGACAGCTCAACAAAATTCTGTGGAACATAAAATAGGTTAGTCTTGATTTATCTTTAACTACATTACATGTGTGACTTATTTGTTGGCATTTAAAAATACTAATTTGGGATTTTGTGAGAGGATAGCTGTTGGCATTTAAAAATACTAATTTGGGATTTTGTGAGAGGATAGCAAACATCTTCTGTTTGATTTCAGCCTAACAGTTTCTTGTTTACTTTCTGCATTAATTTAGCTGTAAGTACAATGAAACTGTCACTCTGATGTGACATTCTGACTTCAAATGTTAGAAAAAACAGCAAATTATGTCTCCCAAACATGAAGAGCCTTTGCTGTCACGAGTTATGCATTGTCTAAAGACAAATTATTTTTGCTACTTGGTTCCAATAGGAAATTCACTGCAAAACACAGCTCTATCAGAATCTAATATATAAATCATGGGTTATCTGATTTTATTGCCCCTCTTACTCATGAGTCTTGCAAGCCAGACAGTTTGCAGGAAAGAGACCAAGAAAAGATCTGAAAAGATTATATTGTTTTTCTAAATTACTCTTTGTCTATGCTTAAGGGAATTTGTCTTACCTTAAGCAACTGGTTTGATGTCATTCCCTGAAACTTCTGCTAAAGTGGTTCTTGTGTGACCTAACAGATAATAGTGGTGGGGTTTTGAGATTCCTGCTCTTTTCGCCCATAATTTAAGCAAATCTTAGGAGGAGCAGAACCAACCCTTTTAATGTATTTAGTAAAAGCTTCTTTATAAAGATGAACCACAAACTATCCAGCTTCTCCATCTCAGATCATATCACCAGCAATTTATTAGTGCATTTTCCTAACAGTAATTCCCCCTGCAGCAATTAACCCAGACAACCACCCTCCAGAATCAAAGCTGTGTTTTGTTGGCTCTGTTTGCCTGTTTTTTCCAGGCTCTGCAGATCCCTGGGGAAAAGAAAAACAAAAAGAGAAAGAATAATAGAGCTGGTCTCAGGGGAGAAGTCATCACTGTCCTTCAGAACCACACCTTGGGTGACAAGGATGGTACAGACTTCCCTGCTGATTTTTCTACAGAGCTCTTCCACCTGTGCTCAGGTACAATCCTCTGGGTGGGTTATTGATCAAACAGGTCTGAAAAAACTGTTGCTGCTTTAAGTTGATAATGCTGGAGCAGAAGCCACTGTAGATGACTTTGATCTCAGACTGCTGGAAAATGAATTCCTTTGGGGAACAGAACTTGCTGCCTCCCTGGCCACAGGCGTGAAGGTTTTTTTTCCCCAGAAGGGTCATGTTTGTTAAGATTCCTTCATGTGTTTTTGCAGATCCTTGTCCACAGAGCTGCCATTCCCGTTGGTAATGACCAAGGAGTACTTCTGGGAGTGAAGTTAAGAGGTACTGGGGACTTATGGGGGGACACAGAGCTCTGTTACTGAATGATGCACAGGTCCACGGACTTTCCAACTTGAAGAATGTTCCTGTAAAGGATTGTAAGCAGCTTGTTCAACTTCACAATAGATCAAAAATGTGATTTTAGTGTATCAAAGGTAATGCAATCCTCAGGCTCTTTGTATTTTAAATATGACATTTAGGGTGTGATATATTAGTATCACATATTTAGTTCTGCCACAAAATCCTACACATTAGTGAAAACAAGCAATAGATTTCATAGTCTTGTGCCAACACAGAGTTCTTGTTTTGCACCTAGGTTTGCCAGAGTCTCTAAAATTTATAAAAACTGCTCATATTAAATGCCTCCCCAGATATTCTGATGCTACAGATAATTCTGTGAGATAAAATAATACAAAACCAGAACAGGTATAGAGGGTGGTCTTGCTTGTTAAAATGTTGTGCAAGATTAAGATGTGAAAACCCTTTCTGTGACCTTGCTTTATGAATAAAACACTTTTCTAATTTCACTGGTGGGTGAAATTAGAAAATGAAGAGGAAAGGAAAATTACAGCTATCAGTTCTTATGAAGTTATGTCCCCACTGAAAGCTCTGAGGGACAAACTGTAAACTGTGCTATCCAAATGATGACCATTTCAATTCTAATCACCACTATTAATATACAAATTTTCTAAATACAAATATTCCCACTACAGTAAAGTACATGTTTACTTTGGAGAGTAACAGACATCCCATTTTTTAAAACTCCTTTTTACCATTTGTACCTCAAAGGCTCTACATCATAACTCTTATGCTTACTGTTGGTTTTAGAAACAGACTGATTTTTCCCTGAGTGTGTCAATGACACTGCTTCAGCCAGCAAGATTTTGGATTCCCATTAGTGCTCTATTTCCCTCCTTAGGGATGGATCTATGGCCTCCTTGGCACTCTCTGTTTGAGGGTCCCCATTAGGCACTGAATTGTGCTACCACTGAACCACGTGTCTAGCTGGCTTAGGATCATTTTACTCTCCATCATATGGATTTTATGTCGTTACAATGTATTAGTGCTCTTAATATCTTCACCTTTCTAAACAGCTAAGCTAGTTCATTGTTCTGTGAATTTGTTTACAGCCTGATTCTTTGACGGGATTTGAGTATTCTCAAGAGCCAAATGAGAAGAAAGTGTGTTTAAATGTCATGGGCACCCCAGTGGCTGCCGCAGTGCAGTGAAGAAATGTAAGGAAATGTAGTTAACTTTTGCACCATTTTATGTGCAGCTCTGTTTATGGCAAATGGAGGCGATGGCATATCTGTATTTTGAGTGAGAATATTGAACAGGTGTGTAACAACCTCATCATATGGTATTCTAATAACCCTGAAATTATTTTTAAAGGGACAGTTGTCTTTCTTACTGTTGTGTCACACACAAAATTGAGACAAGCCACAGAGGAATTAGCTATTTTACTAAATACTATTTTACGTGAAAGTTCATCACAAAACTAAAACCCCAAAACTTTCTTAAAATACCCAAATTTTCTGCTTTCTCTGCTCTATACAAACAAAAGTGAATCAGAGAGAACTAATCAAGGATATTTCTTCTCAATCTGTCAATTTAATGTTTAAAATAATATTTCATCAGAGACTGCACTCCTATTTTATTACCATTAGCTACAATCTTAGAGTCATAAAATTTCTTAGAGTTTCTATATCTGTGTCACCTAAGCATTGTGCTTTGTTAATAAATTTAAAAGCACTCCAAGCATGACATTTTTATTTTAGCTACAGTAAAACTCTTCTGCAAAATTTGAGGGTTAAAGCTAGTTCACCTTCTCTCTAGAACTGTTCTTCAGCCCTTTCCTTTGTTAGAAAGGAAAATGGTTGTAAATACCTGAAAGATACAGCTGTAGGCTTGGGTAGGTTTTCTGCACATCATTTCTTGAAGGCATTATAAAATTATGGTGCCTAATATAATGTAGATCAGTCAGCAAGATACTGTCTATATCAATAATGGTGCCATCATAAGCAGTATCTAAAGTGTCTGATATGCTTCCCCCAGGAATTAAAGAAAGAGGTCTATCAACAGTCACAGAAGAGTAAACATGATTTTTTTTTTTTTACAAAATAGTTCTTGAAGATGTTCTAAAAGTGTGAAAATAGAAATTTTTTTTAAAATTTAACTTTTTCATAAATTTAGATAATTTTGGGGATTACACAAACTACACAACAGCACAGAATTTTTGAAAACCTTTTTCTTCAAACAACTTTCAGCTCCTTAGTCCACGAAATGTGACAGTAACTGGAGAACCTGTAATGGAGATTGAAATGACTGTGATATTGGGACTGAATCCTGAGAGGTTTCAAGTCAGATGTTACAAAACTGGCAGAGACTGAACAATCTTCAAACTAGACCCATCTTGTAATAAGTCTCTGAAAGCACCTTTGCCCTCAGTGTGTCCTCAAATATAAAATTGCATAGTAAGGAGTTAGTTTGAAACTATATAAAAGTCAACTTTACTAATGAAGTCTTTTCCAATTCTTTCTTCTATTCCCACATCTGAAGGTGTTCAGGAATCCCAGAGCATTGTTTTGTCTTCAAGGATTTTAACAGAGTAACCGAAAGATATTTATACAGATGCCAGAAAACTCCTTGCAGGCCTATGAATAGAATATCATCGGAATCTAGATAATTTTCTAGAAAATTTTAAATAATTATGATGGCTTTGTTTGCAGGAAAAATAAATAGTTGCAAATCTCCATTGCTCCTTTAGGATTTTTCATCAGTAATCACACCTTGATGGCATGAAGATAGTGACAAATATGTTATCAGTCATGATCTGAGTTACTAAAAGTCTTGAGGTAGAGAATTTCTTAGAGAAAATGCTTCAGGCAATGGGAAAATGAGCTCACTTCTCACTGGATTTTTGAAAATAATTCTGCCTATGGAATTTGGAACATAACAATAACTTGATTCTTTTAACATTTTAAATTTATTTTATTGGATTAAATTAAAACCTCAGAAGGAAACAAAGGGGCTTTAAGCCCTCCTGAGATAAGACCACGCTTGATCTGGAGGATGTGCTTGAGGCATCCATCAGTTTCAGTCTTGCAGTGAGCTGGAGAAATCAGCTCTATGCTACTTCCTTGAATAAATCCACTGTGTTCGCTGAATTGATGGCACACTGAGTCACAAAGAGCTATGTTTTTTGCCCCCAAGATAAAAGTTTAGAAGTTTGGTAAGCACTATCTACCTAATACAAGAACAATACAATAAACTGTCTCAGTAAATACTTAGTTGAAACTGGTATGAATCAAGTATAAACATAATTCCTTAAACTGGCTAACACGCATTATGAACAGAAATTCCTTTTTTTTTCTACAGAACCACTTAGTAGGAGAAAGCCCTGTGTGTTCACAAGCTTTACATGTTAAGAAGGATGTTTTAATTATTTTATTTTCATTTATTTTATCACCAAGTAAGAGTTGATGTCTTGCTTTGTTTCATTTTTTTTCATTAGCTGAAAAGGTGTGCCATCTTTTTTATGTTTTTGTACTGAAAGAAGTATTAAAAAGAAAGCAGTAGGTTTAGTATATGGTTGTAAAACATTGACTCACTGTTTAATTCTGGCATTTGATAAATATCATAATGGCTATTACTCATTTAAAATTATAATATTGCAGGAAAAATTACTCTACTTAGCAGTTTTTAATAATGCATTTGTAAATATGGATATTTTGTAGTCTGACTTAAATTCTTCTGAATTATCCAAAAGGTTCCATACTGTGTTGTGGAATTATCTCAGATTAAAAGATATGAAAAGTTACCAATTTAAAAAGATTTTAAAAAGTTGAAATGTTTTTTCTTCATTTATATCTGAATTATACTCGTCTATTATGTCATATGCATGCTATTCTATTTCCTAAATTATTTCATTTGAGAACTCTCAACCATGAAGTCCCTTAGCAGCAATTAAAGGTATCCTTTTGCTCTAGGTTGTATGAAACACGCTAAAATTCATGTAGCTGTGGTTGATGGCATAGTTTGTAAAAAGTTGTGACTGAGAAAAGTATTAGATTTCTGTTGTGATGTTTGATCAGGTGGAATTCTCTGTTCTTCTCCAAGAAATTATACTCTGCAGTAAAGAGGAAACACCACCAGTAAATAAGAGAAGCTGGAGAGAGAAACTGGCTGCTGTTTTTTTAAGAGAACTTCTGGAGCCAGGGGAAGGGAAGGCAACCCTAGACAGAAGAGACTGTGTTGAACATTGATGGAAGATGGTACCAGATGTTTTCATGCCTCAACATGCAGGTGGGCTGGGTAGGATTAAAAAAAAATATAAATGCCTTTGTTTTGTCACTTCCTTATTCCAAGATAAATTAACACAAGCAGTCACCAACCCAGCTGGACTATCACTGCAGTTCTGTGCTTCAGGGCAGAGCTGCAAACATGAGGTGGTTGTTATTCTCAGTGGAGCAGGGGCCAGTGGGAATTGGAGTTGCCAGAACTCTCAGAATCTTCCTGGATTTTCTCCCCACATGGCCACTGAGGTAGTGTGTGAGCACCATGAAAACTTTCCTTGCTAGAGAATGGCTTTGGAAGAAAGCTTTGAGGTAAGTGGAAAAACATCACTGAAAATAGTTTGCTTCTGTCTGCCCTCAACAGGATTGTACCCCTTTGGGAGAAGATAAATCAGGGTGATAAATTCTGTGTTCTACAAGCTTCAAAGTGTAGAGTCTGTATCACACTAAATTAAGAAATACGTTATAATCTCGTAATATGAAGGCAGAAAGACTATCTAACATAATATGCCAACCAGAGATAACATGGGGAACCCATCAAAGCACTTCATATAAAGCAAAGAAAAATAAATTTGCCTCAGTGGCCAATGCTCAAAATGATAAATCCAAAAGAAAAACACAGGGGAAAAAAAAAAGAACTAGTGAGACTTCAAAATCAGAAGAAAGAAAGAAGACTGAAAATAACTTGAGACTGCCTAAGGCAGCTATTAAAACCAATCAGACACAAAATATTTGTGGAAATGTGAAGTATAACTCAAATTCACCAAGGCAAGTAGTTAATTTAATTGCTGAGGTAAGCATCAGAACACCATTTATATTTTAAAAATTCTTTGTGATTGGACTTCTAAATGAGTAACTAAACACAGAAGAGGGTAAAAGTCATGTCTGAAATGTATCATAACTATGTAAAATTAAGTAGGACTGCAATACCAAAAATAACACAGAAAATACCAGCAAGGAAATGAGAAGCAAAGAAAATTACTTTTATTTAGAAAACATATATATTTTAAGTCTTTGTGTAATCTGAGGATCTGGACTATACTATCGTAGACAACTCTTGAACTCCTGGAACCTTGTAGTCTGTACAAAAAAAACCAATCCAGTAGGGTTGTGGACAAAATTATTTGCCTTTCACCCCAACTTTTCTCCACTTTAAAACTATTGCTGATCTGTGCCAGAGAGGAAACAAAACTTGTTTCATTTTTATCATTCAGTCATAGATAGCTTTTTCTTTTTGAAACAGGACATTCTGGACTATGGGACACCTTATTCTGGATCTTTTTCAAGACAGTGGAAAATCTGAGCAGCTACTCTGAAAGAGGTGAAACAGTCTTTGATAAGAGTCCAGATGCCCAGCATCTAAAAGCTCTCTACTGTTTTTTTTTTTTCACCTTTTCCCAGGAAATATTCAGCTGTCCAAACCACTGAGTCAACAAGAATCAGCCAACAGTTCATAGCAACAGGTATTGGGGTGATGTTATATGGTGGCAAAAGTGAGATATTTCAAAAGAGAAATATTTAAGAGAACATTTTCTCATTACCCTTTCTCTGCTAGTTTTTTTTCTAGCAGAAAAAATACTGGGTGTGTGAGGAAATGTAATCCTCTGTCTAGTTATGAATTGGAAGACTAAACTCTTATAACTATTTACTATGTGAAAAAATGTCAGCTTTTTCCAAAAGACCCTAATGAATTGCAGCATAATCAAAATTGTGCAACAAGGAAAAGTGAAAACAACAGCTGCCTTTTAAAAAAGTGAAAAAAGGGAATTGGCAAATTCCTTTCAAATGACCCACTCTAGTGAAAGTATAATTTCACTTCATCCTCACTTTAATTAGTCTAATCAAGATAATGCATAATTAATAGCTTAAAACTGGATGGTGGATTGGAGAAAAGCAAGTAGAAATTCTAAATAACTGCTTACTATGCAAGCAATAGGACTATTAGCTCTCATTTTAGTCCTCTAGGATAAAAAATTTCTTAACTAGCCCCCCTACTCAAAGCAGTCCTTGATCTCCCAATTACATTTTCAATGGGGCAGTTTTCATGGAAGTTAATGATTCTACACATAGTTGAGTATCTTTATATGTGTAAACTAAGGGTTTCTAATTACTGAGAACTATCCATTAAAATACACTTGTAGTCATACTTCTACAATGAATATTATTCCCTCTTCTTGGTTTTTAGAGTTTTTGGAAAAAACTTACAGTTCAAAATGCTTCCAGTGAATTTGATTAATATCCTTTTGAACTCCAAAGTTTTCCTTACAGTAAATGCAATAAAACAAAAACATAAGTTTTTGTACATTGTAATAAAGCCAATATTCATTTAAAATAAAATACTCTAGAAATCACTTTTTTTCAGAATACAGTAGAGGGCAAACAGATGTGCTCTGAAGGCAAGCAGTTATTTCCCATCTCCTGGAGAATATTTGGTGACTATCTATTCAATTTCTAATGCCTTCCAGGCTGTGTATCTGTATGTCATGATGTGAGATTGCATGCCTTGCCACAGAAATGCAGATCCTGCAACTCAGGGCTCATTGGAAAGGTCCACTCCTTTTTAGGTAAGCAATCATCTACAAAGGGACTTTACCTGTGTGAATATAATTGCGTGATTACCTCCTAAAAAAGTTTTTCCTTTCCTGTATAATTTGATTACCTGAAACAACTCTGAAAAAGGACGGAGATAGTAGGAAAAAAGGGAAGAAAAAAAATTGTGTTGTCAGAAAGAACAGCTGAAACAAGGATGAGAGACTTCCTGCATTACACAGATGTTTCCCTTGAAAAGCCTCAGCTCTTTGTGTATTTAAGTCGTAAGAAGATTGAAATTTAGTTCTGATTTTCTTCAGGAAAATGCAAAATGTTATAGTCAGCTAACTCAGAAAATAGTTGGTTTTTTTAAAAAAAAAAATCTTTTGAATTAGGTAAGTTTACAAAAAAATGTATTTATTCAATTGCAATTTATAAAGCTTGTTTAGAAAATCTAAACCATAAAGAGCACATTTTTGCTTATTGTTTCTTGTCTGGTATAAAAGGTCTTGGAGTAGCTGAAAGAAAAATTGTAATGGTAATTAAAGGATAGAACAAAAAATTATGCTCTAAAATTGTATCACCTGGAGTGATTTAGACATAAGAAATAATGTCTTTCAAGCCTAATTGAGCACCATACTACAAACTGGGATTAGGATTTAATTAAAGCAGCGTGGATGCGACAGGGTTGGGACCTGTGTCCAGCTCATGTGATATAGAAGTCCCTTTTAGACACCAACAGAGGAGGAGGAGGGGGCCAACCCTAAGCCTAACCCTAAACATAAGCCCAACCCTAAACATAACTCTAACCCTGGAGGAAGAAGAGGATGAGGAGGAGATGTGGGGCCTAGCCATAGCCCTAACCCAACCCTAACCCTAAGGGGCTAACCCTGGAGGAGGAAGAGGCAGAGGAGGAGGAGGGAACCTAACCCAGAACCCTAACCAAAACTCTTCTGTAGATCCAGCATTATCTTTGACAGCCTGTTAAAATGGGTGGTAATTCTATTTTAGTGCATCTGAGGAGTTTTTAATCCTCTTAATTGTTATGGAAAACTTTTGGGGTTTTCTTTGTTTCATACTTGCATTTCAAATATATATGGAGTCAGGCTGTTGGAACAGTGGAAGTACCCATTACAATGTTTGGGCAATGCCTTTAATGACATGCTTTAACTTTTGCACAGTCCTGAATTGGTCAGGTCATCCTGGTAAATTCCTTCCAACTGAAATGTTCTGTTCTATTCTATTCTGTTCTGTTCTGGTAATAAGGAATTTCCAACATGTCAAACAAACCCCATTTTGTTTCTCTGCATTATTATCTACCTATTAATGTGACATTTTCTCCAGAGGATAAAACTTAATAACTGAAGCAATCTGAGGAAAACAGGCAGTGGAGATGCACTCAAGAATTTTTTTGTGGCAGTGGATCTTTGGATAGCTTAATGTCTCTTAGGTTTGCTCTTTTTTCCATCCTGCCCTGTAAACAACTCATTCTAACCCTGGGTGAGCTGGCACATTGTTTTGCATGGTTAAACATGGGCATTAAAACAAGTTGGAGAAAATATTTTGGATTTTTCCATCAAAGTGTTCTTTTTTTCTTTTTCGGTCAACATATCCCGTTTACAATGTTCCTCTGCCAGTGCAATTAAGGTATGTACTGTAAAAAAGAAGTGGCTTAGGCCAACAAATAGCTGGGAGCTGCTCCATAAAGTATGCATTGAAATATGGCCTTGAGGTTGTGAGGAAAGGCTGCAGGGCCAGCACTCTCAGTTTTCCTCACCTCCTCACCTCAGTGACCCATGGCCTCCAAGATGGTTTCTTTCTGAGAGTCAGGCAGAATGATAAGGACAGAGGGTCAACAAGCCAATACTATCCCACTTTCCTCCCAGGACACTCCTGAACCTGGCAGCTGTGAAATGTTCCCATTTTCTGCCATTAGCTCTCACCCCGTACACCAAGCATTCCACAGTCATAGAGGAAATCTGTGATAGAAATGGAAATGGGTTGTAGGTTTTTCAGGTGAACAGTTTGTAGCTGGTTGAGAAATTCCCTGGCAGAAGGGATTGTGAAGGGTCTGCAGACACAATATAGCCAGCTTTACATCACTGCCCAAGCCAACAGCTACGCTCTGAAGATCCCAGGCTGTCTGACTAAATTCTTTCAGAGCAATCAGAATACTCTAAATTGCTTTTTAGGAGCAGGCTGAGTCTTGCCAGTCTGAGATTCAGAGTTTAATATCTTGGTGAGTTTCATTGTACTTAAAGGTCCCTGGATAGTCAACCTACTTCTTCTGTCTCACAAATTTCTTTATTTTTAAGAACTTTGCGTAATTTTGTGTTTCATTTTTTAGACTCTTTATATTTATTTATAATATTTTCTCTTTTCTTTTCATTTGCATGTTGTGCCTGTTACTTGTTATAGCGCTATTACACATAAACATCCTTAACCTTTATAACTAAAGAAATGTAAACAAGCAGCAGGTATAATTCCTGATCAAAGTTTAATTATATTAATTCAAAAAATATGCATGCCTGTGTTAAACAGTACTCTTCTCAAGCTTTTTCTTCTGAGTGACTTTTTTGGGTGAGAATCTTTATTGATTTTTTCTTTTGTATTTATGCCTACCTGATGCAGTATCTCACCTTTTGAATAAATCTTCAAATGCACTTCTCCCAGTGTAAAAACTCTTTAGCAGCCATTCTCTGCTAGCCTACTATGTATATGTTTTTATATAAAGATATATATTAAAAAATATAAACTAGTCTTAGAAAGTAGATTTCACGAAAGAATACAAATTTATCTTCTTCCAGATAATGTCATATGAGATCATAAATTGATCTGAATGGGCTGTTGGCAGCCTACTCTTTAACTGTATTAGGCTTGTCTGCATTAAATCAAAATGGAAGCAGCTGGATGTGTGTCTGAAAGTCAGATTCCTGTTCAGCAGCAGAGACACAAAATCTGTAGGAGTAAAGATTCCTATCAAAGATGAGATTATTAAGAGAACAATAACAAAGGAAAAAGCAGCCTCATGGAAATCTCCCCTCCTAATTGTGTTTAGCATCAAATCAATATGGTATTAATGTTGCTGATTATATCAGTGGTATCCTGCCCTGTGTTGTTACACTCTTCTGTATCTTGCTGAGTAATGGTTAAAATACCATCATGGATTATAGCTCTCAAAAGGATTTTTGCTCATTAAAACTAAGTGAAAATGCAGTTTTTATTCTTATCAAGGTCCATGTCAGCTCCACAAAGTGGATAATCCTCTTCCACAGTCTGCCCTCCCTGTTTATCATCTTTCCAGTCACTGGATACTATTCCTGACAAAAAAAGCCCAAAAAACAACAGCAACAAACTGAAAAACAAACAAACAAAAATAACCCCAAAAAACCTGGAAAAAACCAAACCCAGAAAAATTTCCAAAATATGTCTGTTTGGTTTAATTTCCCTTATGTGTAATTCTTAGAAACCAGTTCAAAACATTACACACAGAATAAAATGTGTGTAACAGTAAGGCAGATGAGATGAACCATGAGTTTAGGGAAGAAATGTGTGAAGAAGGTATCAGGGAAAGGAAAAGATAGGATAGGATTTTGACTGTAGAACACTGAGAAAGAACAATAACAGGGAACTTATGTGTTCTGAGTCCCAGTCACCCTCAGAATCACAGCTGGTTGTTTTGGACATAGGTTTTGTACAGTAGCATAGTGAAGAAAAGATGATTTCCCTGATGGGAGCAGCTGGTAATTGTTCCTGGATGATGGGATTTGCTGCAGTTTCTGCTACACTAACAGCCTAAACCAACTATATTGCATCTAGTGTTTCTGCTTTTTTAAATTGCCATTTATGATGCTAAGCATAATTAACACCATTTTCAATCTAATTTGAATACTTTTTTCTTTCCCCTCAGTTGTTGGAACTTTTTTTATAATGTATGTTCTTTTCCTTTAGCAACTTTATGTCTGCCTTTTTAATGCACTTGGAGCATGTGCTTGAATTCCTTTTTCTTTTCTATAGTGACTTTCTTTATGTGAGTCTTACTTCCAGTGATGCAGAGAAATTTTACAGATAAAGGTACAGAGTGCACTTTTTTTCATTTATAAACCTGTATCTGTGTAAATCAAGTATTTAGATGCTGTGGACTAGTTCCATACAAAGGACAATGACAATGAAACACTGCACTATAAAATTTAATTTTAAGTGCCCCATTATTTTCTAAAATGTATGTTTGGAGCCCACACTCTCCTAATCCACTACACAGGAAACGTGAGTAGAATTCAAGTCAAGCAGCTCACTGGAGAGCCCTTGAAGATAGCTGTAAGAAGGAGACACTTTCCAAAGATAAAGTTCATTCTGGAGCAGACAAAAGGTCCTTATCCCACTATAACAAGCACCCCAGCAAAATTCTTTTGTTTAAGGCAAGGAGTAGTTCTTTCTTTCTTCTCTAAGTTATTTCTACTTGGAAATAACAAAAAAATTTAAAAATCTCCCTGTTTCTAGATTTGAGCATTCCTTGGAGGTTGATTTTTTGAGCAGGCATTTAAATTCCAACTGTTGGAGAAGAAGAGGGAGTGGAGAAGGAAACGGGGATGAAAAACATCAAATATACTCTCTTCGCTGTAGTTAAAGGCAATTTGGTTTTGAGGTTTAGATATCCTTAACCATAATATGGATATCAGACTGCTCAGCAATATCAGCAGGATAAAGCCACATTATCCATATGAACAGTGGTGGAAGTGTGAATCATGTAGGCTTGCCTGGAGGAAACTTCGACAACTGGTGAATTTTTAGAGCACCTGAAGAAGCATGAGTGTCTCAGTTGTTGGTAGCTGGATCAGATGATCACTGTAGGATCTTCCCAGCTGTAGTAGTTCATTCTAAAGTTGAAGCAGGGCTACAATGATCCATTCAGTGCCAGTGGAGACCATGGGCACCATGGAGTCTAATTTATGTCTATCCACTTCCTTCAATGCAACTTTTAAATTAGCTCTTGGGAGTTTGTCTTTTTCCTGGTTTTTCTTTGTATGTTTTTTCCCCACTAAGCTGAAGTCCAGGGCTGATTTGTTAGTCTGTGAGTTAAATAATGATGAAAAACTTTTATGAACTGCATTATGATATATATGCCATATATACATGGTATATATCTAACTCATTCTGCTCTTATACCATTCTACTGGAAGTCTAATGACAATTATGAGCTTATTGTTCTATGGCTATAGAAAAGGAAACAAACAAGAATAGCACTACATTTCTCAGTATTAAGCAAGTGTTTGAAGTTAAGTGTGTGATTATTATTATTTTTTTTACTTTAAAAGATTCTTTAGGATGTGGTATTTAAGATACCAACAATAAAGGGTTTGTTTCCAGGTTCTCAATTTATAAAATAGGTGATTTTGTAAATTGAACCTGGAAATGATAGATTGGCCATTCAGCCTTGGTTTTAAAGAGGAAGACTCAGAAGTCCCACAATTCTATAGTGCAGATTTTTTTAATATGCAGAGACCTTCAGAGTGGTCCTTTGGCTTTCTTGCAAGGTGCAATGCCTGATAAGTGAAACATAAGAAAGGCTTTTGGGATCTCAGTTCTGATTTTCTTCACACTCAATACTGGGATAATAAGCATTCCTGTTTCTACACTAATAAACAGTCCAGAACATTTGTGTAGGGTGATCTGAGCAAAGCCAGGCCTGCTAAATTGCTATTCCTGCCAGAGTTGCATCCTGTGCCAGTGGCCATTGCCAGAGTGGCCATGCAGAGGTTTGTGTTTGGCATGGGCCAAGGACCATTTGCAGTAAGTAGCTCAAATACAACTCTCTTGTTTCAGAAGGTAAGAGAATTTTTTTGTGACATATAGAGCAAAATACAGTGTGGGAAAATGAATAGGGGTAAACCTGGAGAAAACCAGGAAGTTATGTGCCCATTAACCAGGACATTATGTTCAAACTAACAGTAAGGAAGTTATAGGGTGAAACTCCCTGAGTGAAGTGCAGTTGCTGCTCCCTGGTTGGGACTTTGTCAGCGTATCCTACTTCCCACACACAACACATGCTAAAAGGAGCTAAAGGGAGGATGGAGCAGAGTGGAGACACCACAGCCATGCTCTGTAGAAATCCTTGCAAGAAGGTAATTCAGTGGTACCCTGAAGCTGATAAACCTGACAACACCTGCCAACCAAGGGGAAAAAAGATGTCCTGCTGCTGAACCAGCAACTGTGGAGAGATCACAGCTGTAACACTGTGCACATCTGCATCCCAAAGGCTGCCTCAGGTGTGATACTGACATTACCCACCTCTGAGGTATCTCCCACTGAACATGATGGATGACTGGAGTCACTCAGGCTCCACCTAAACATAAAATGTAGTATAAAACCAAGTTAGTGTGAGTTCTTCAAGTGTGCTGGCACTTGCCTTCAGCAGGAGCATTCTTGGCTGTGGAGACCTGGAAGGATATCTCACTTATGCTCTTGGCATGTATCCCTCAACATCCAGTCCAGCTTGCCCTTTAACCCACTGGAATATTCAGTGAAGGGCCCCACAGTGGGGTGCTGACAGACTGGTGGAGGATCAGGTTTTTGGCTTTCCTGGGGCACTGCAGACAAAACACAAAAAGTTTTAGAAAATCTCCCCTTTTCACATGGTGACAACATTCCTGTCCCACCTCACCTACAGCTATTCTCTCTGCTACCACCTAAATTCAAGGAGAGTCTGTAGAAATAATAAAACTCTTCTTGATAGTGGAATTCTCCTTAAGAGCATGCACGGAGTAAGCCAGAGAAAGGCCAAAGCACAAAATGAAATAAATTACCAGGGCACACAAAAGATAATAAATAATGCTATTGAGTGCATTAGCAGTAAAAGGAAAACTCAGGAAAGTGTTGTCTGCGGCTAAGTGGTCTAGAAAGGCTCTCTGAAAAATAATGACAGCAAAACTGATAAATGTTTTTATTCAAGTCTTGTCCAATGTCTGCTGTTGGACATTGTCAATATAAGTAACACAATTATTATTAACCACAAATATTTTCTATCAGACTTAAAGAAAGATGGATTTGGATACTTGAACAAATTGTGGTTTGAATGGGGTAAATGAGATAAAATTGATTCAAAGGTTTCCAAAGTATGGTTGAAACAGTGTCAGAGGCTGACTGATTGTCTCGAAAAAAATAACAGGAGAGGTTCCAGAAAAATGAAAAAAACCCCTCTCTTTGCTTAAAGGAACCACAAGGAAATTACCGTGCTGTCAAGATAATATAATTTATGAGATTAATTAAACTCCTTATCAGCACCTAGGAAGAAAAAAACCCTGTTATGACTAAGAGCTAGCAAGGAATATCTAGAAAAAATCAAGTTAAACTTACTATATTATAAGCAAAGATAACTTCCCATGTTATACTGTTTGATAAAAGAAGTAGATTCTACGTAAGTGATTTTTTTAAGCCTATCTTTTTGGCTGTTCAGGAAATGACATGCCATGATTTTCTAGACAAAGCATTGAAATCAATCTGTATAATCCCTGTTTAAAACAATCACATTAATTCCTTCTACAAGCATCTTTTCACTTTTGTGAGGATTATTTGGGTGTGCCTTTGGTAATAATAGAAGATCAAACCACAGTATTGTTGAAATCAGATTTTAAAAATTATTCATGATTTTGGGCATCCAAGGTTATTAACTTGCCTTATAATGGTGTATAGGAAATACATGAGATTCATTTGTTCAGTATTTTGAGATATTTCTGCAGAATTGTGAATACTAAAAACTTCTTCAAGACAGACATCTTAACAGCCAAGCCTTCAGAAAAAGCCTCTCATTGTTCATGATTAGTGTGTTTGCAATAGTTTGTTTAGTTGCTTAATGACATGTGAGTTTTGATGTAGTTGGACTAATATGAAGGTCTTTACCACAGAATTTGTTGAACATCAAGGTTTCAATTACCAGGCTAAATTATTGAGGAGGAAGTACTGTTCTAAAGGCAAAAAAAATTGTGCTGTAAAGGCATCATTACATCATATCTACTTTTTTTTTTTTTTTCCCAGAAATTCATAGCAATTTTTCCAGGAAGCCAGAGCTAAAAAGGGATTCATAATTCTGATTATTCAAAAGTGTCCTCTTGGTAAAATTATAATCACATGGAAAAAAAATTGGAAGAATGTGACACAATTTCTCATAAAAAACCTTAAAAACTCAAGATTTTGAGTTAACCTGTGTTTAGTCCTTAATCCTATAAATCACAGTGCCCTTTTCCTAGACTAACAGAAGACTAAAGTGTTGTATTTTTTAATTAATGTAATCTGTAGGGACTGCTATTAACCAGCCACCTTGGATATAGAACCCCTAAACCCATTTAAATACTGGTGAACTGGTTAATAGACATCTTGTTAATGAGACAAAATGGTCACCCTATGAAGTTTGTGTTACAGTCCTGAAGGCAGGTGTTACACTCCAATCCTGTTTGGGATACTGAGATTTATGCAGTTTTGGATTACTGGGCATGTAAAAAGCAGAACTGGTGTTGGGAAGACCTCCAACAGAATTATTATTGGGCTTGCTTTCTTTAATGAAAGTTATCCTCCATAGATCAATTGTCAAAATTTGTTTAAAACAGCCACTGAAATACTTCAGAAGACAGAGACTTACCTTTTCCTCAATGTCATCTTCCTAATCTAGTGAAAAGTAATAAACAAAACTTGTTTCTTTAACATGTGCCTTTGATCGATCCATATATATTTTGATTTAAATGTACACAAAATAACTTTAAACAAAATAAATTTCAAAGAAATATTTTATAATTGCTTTAGGAAATATTCCTGTAAGTGACATTCTTATTTTAGTTGCATCCATTCAGATGGAAAAAAATTCATACAATGTCATTGAATCCAGTACAACCCAGACATTACATTTGCATTTTAAAAGCTAAGTAAATAATATTATTTCACTACTGAATCAATGTATTCAGCAATTTACATTTGATTTTATAGAAAAAAAAATCTAATCTGAAGCTCAGAATAAATACAGCAGACTTCTTACTATCTCGTGATTTGACAGTTGTGGGCAAAAATGGCATCAGATATAGAGTATACATATTAATTAATTGAAAACTTTAATTTCTGAAAGCCATTTCTGATGAAACCAGCATGTCCAAGGGGTGTGCAATCCTTTGTGTATCCAAATGCTGATATTTCTTGCAGTTACCATAAGATAGCATTATAACTATGAAAAGTTGCAAATATTCTGCATATAAATTAAAGACGTTGGGACAAATCTGAAGATTGTTTTTTGTAGTTTACCTGCTTTTAATAATAAATTTCACAGGTCTTCAGGTGGGGACATATAACAGTGCTGTGCTAGCAGTATTCTGTTCCTGATTATTCTTTCCTGCAAATTATCTATCTTGAGATAAATAATATCTGATGAAACAGTAGGTGAAGAGGTAATTTTACAGCAGTAAAAATGAATGAAATAGTAATTTGAGGATATATTTATATCACTGGATAAAGGATAAATAAGAAAAGACTTTTTGCTAAAACCCAAAAAAATACTCAAGAAAAAACTTTTTTGAAACCATCTAATGAGTGTACAATGTGAAAAAATCTCAAAGAAATATGGTGCAGATTGTGAAATGGAAGTTTAATGACAATGAAGTCAATTGTTGCTTTCTTCTTTGATGTTGGTTGTATCAAAGTTAATATACCTAATAAAAAAGGCTTCTTTTTGCTTTAATAAATTGATTAAAACAATGCAATAATTCTTCTAAGCATTAGGCTTAGAAAAGTCAAAATTATCCTAAGGTATTGAGAAAACCAGTCAACAGCATGGAGCTTATTAATGCCTTGACATTGCATTAATCTCTCAGCACCCTGTATAAAATAACAATTCAGATAAATTCTTTGAAATGCTTCTCTGACATTTTAAAAATTAAGCTGGAAAGCAATCAGGTTTGTTGCTGTTAAGCAACAAATGCTTTAATTGATTACGTGCTTTGTTAAAGAGAAAACAAAATTCTGTCAATAAAGTCCAAAACTCTGGTCAAAAGTAAACACAAAACATGTAATTGATTGTTGCTCAGCTAGTGTTTTGGTAATGAAAAGATCTTTAAAGGGTCTTCAAAACAGGAAGCAGAATTAAAGCATACAATTGAGTGGAAAGTCCAACATGGCACACTGTATTATGCTGTAACCAGTGTTATATGCCATTATTTAAGCTGCAGATTCCCACAGGATGGAAAAGACACATTAAGAGCAACACTCTGAAGAATTCCATTTGGACTTGCCAGCCCAATATACGCAATCTGATTTTATTGTCCACATCAGACCTCAGAAAATATACAGTCGTCATCTAGTTATTTTTGATCATTTGCATTTCTAATTTAGATCCCATTGTTTTTTTCAGAGATGAAAATTAATTTACTTAGTGACCCTGTAAAATGTTATTTTTAGTTAAAAAAATAGTTATTGAATAGTACATACAATCTAAAAATATATATAATACCTTTATTTTTTAGGAAGAGAGAAAATGAGCTATTATACTATTGATAAGGTAGTATGTATTTTTGTTGCCATAATACATTGTGGTCAAAAAGTGAAAAACTGAATTCTAATAATGGAATAATTTCATCAGGTCTGTTGATGAATTTTGACTTAAGTGTAATTGAGTGGATTGTGTAAGCAGTAAGAGGTAGACATGTATCATTCCTGGAGAAGATGATGATCTTATGTATAATAGAGGTGATTTTGCTACCCTGATCTAGTCATCTTATATAACCAAGTTTGAATGCTGGAACCATAATGAAGGACATTTTGTGGAGATTATTGGTTTGGTTTGTATTTTATGTTGTTGGTTGGTTGACTTTTTAAAGAGAACTTTATTGGTTTCTGCTAAAAAAACCCTTTGTGAATGTGACAGAGTGATAAATTTTGAGAAAAAGCAAATTGAAGCAACTAGTGTTATTTGGATCCAATCTTATTGAAATCACATCTGACATTTCTTAAATTACTTTTTTTAAAAAATATTTTCCTAGAATTGGGGAATATTCTGTAGATGCACCATCTCACAAAAAATTCTCCTTTCTCTATCTACCCAGATTTCTAATGTGACTAGGTCTTTTTTACACATTTTTTTCATCTTCAGTAATTATAAAGCTTTGAAGCCTGGTATCAATTATAAATATCACAAATATGCTTTTCATTTCTTATTACAGGACTTGAAGTATTAAAACAAATTCTGAAATCCTTACACAAATAACAAGGCTTTTCCCCTTTTTTCAGGTTTTAGTACTACATTGTTTAAGCTAGTTTTCCAACTACATGATTGTATTCCTAATTAATAGAATTTGAATTAATCATCGGTCATTGCAGAATTTCTGCATCATGTCATTATAAAGAAATCTTCCTCTTAAAGAGCAGACTGCAAGAAATAATGCGCAGATGCAAAGTTTGTGTTTGAAGACTGGGTAGAATTTCACATTGCCATTCTGATAGTCACCCCAAGATTTTAAACTGCCTGTAGTATATTGTGTGCTTTTGACTTTAAAAACCACTGCAAACTGTATTCCACTCACTTTCTTGATAGTTTTAATTGCATTAATAATTAACTTACAAACTGTATGACTTTGACATGAACTGCTTCTTGATTTCACTTAAATAAAACCAGGTGTTCTAGAGTCTTCAGTTATTCATAGAGTACAACTTCTGTTGTCACATAATTTTTATCATTATGGAAAAAAAAATATTCCTGAACAGGAAATAGTACAGAAATTTGAAAGGAAATCTGTAGTACTTATGTTATAACATTGTGTTTTCAAAGATATATTGCAGGTGTAAAAAGCAGGTGAATAAGTATTCTGGTATCTTTTAAGTGATGGGGAGGCTGAGTAATAAAAAGATTAGGAGAAAGGCTTAAGGCTTTTCAGGAATTATTAACAAAACCAGGATTATCTCTAAATGCTCTGGCTTTTGGTCCAGCCTTTTTCCACCTTGTTCACACTACTCATGAGCAGAATCAGATTAGGTTAAGAGATTAATTAACAGCATCTTAAGTCTTCTGGTTTTGTTTTTTTTTCTATGCAGTGTAAAGTCAAAATCACTCAATATGATTTACTGAACCATACTGAATCTAATTGCAGTTCAGCTGTCCTTAGCAATTCCTACATTATCTTCTTCTCTATGTATCTCATGTGGATCAGCAGGGAATTTGTTTAGCAGGAGTCAAAATAATGAGTTTTGTTTTTTCAGGATATGGTGGTTTTACTTGAGGATGACTGTTAAGGATTTTACTGTGAGAATTGTTATATTTTACAGAAGCTTTCCAAACTGCTCGTGACTGTTGAAGTTTGAAAGCTGCATATGGTTTGGTGTTTTGGTTTTTTTTTGGTGGGTTTTTTTTGGCTTGTTTGTTTTTTCCTGGAAGAGAAACATTAAACATATTAGTAATATTTAACTACTTGGAGGAGATGCAGGATATCTTTTGGCCATTAATTTTGTCTAAAACCCCAAGACCTAAATTTATGTCTACATTGAGACAGGTAGGTGTATAGTTACATGGGGGTCTTTATGTCCCCTGTATAATTTCTGTAATGTTTAGGATATTTCCCAAGTCCTCTTTTCCAGCCTCTAGAACCAGGAAAGATGTGAATGTTCAAATGTAATATTCTTTTCAATGTATGCTGTCAGATCCATTAGGGAATTCTCTGACCTCAGCAGTGTCAGTTAATGTAAGTACTAATCTTGGGGTACAGAACTTTAAAGGGACACACGTTGTGAAATGAAGTTAATTCAGGTGTGGACATTATGTTTTAGGTGCTTCTTGGAGCTGGATTTGTTCCTGGCTAGACTGAGTCCAGCCCAGTCCAAACCTGGATAGTTCTTCTGCCAGATCAAACAGGGAGGTAGCTTTCAATTTGTGGTGTTTGTTCCAACCCTTCTGTCTGTCTGCTCAGGGTAGATTCACTCTTCAAGAACCTGTGCATATTTTAGTGTGGAGAATTTATAAAGGGTGAAACATACTGGTGGGTGAGGGATGCAAGGCAGGGAATAGAGATGTTTTGAGAGTATTTTGTACCTCAGAAAGCACTACAGGCTTTTTTTGTGTCGTGTGCAGCACCACTGTGTTGGTCTTGACACAACTCTTCACGCACTCAGCCGTGTGTTGACTGTGCTTGGAGAACAGATGTGCCACAGCCTTTTGTTTTCTAAGCTATATGATCTCCTCAGCTTGTCTGGAGCTTCCAGTGCTGTGCCAGAAACTACTATTAGGCTTGATCCTGAGTTACTATAATACTGTTCCGAAACAAGTGGAAAAAACAATATGCTGTTGGTATTTGAAGGTGCTAGAAATTTAAAAAATATTGTAAACACCAGGCACATTGGAGAAATAGCTTTGAGACTCCTTTGTTAAGTATCTGCTTCTGTTAAATCTCTGTCTGAATTTTAAGTACCACAGAATAGAATAACTGTGGCTTTCATTTTTTTTTGTCCCACAAAATAATAATTTGTTACCTTAAAAAGTATAAGAAAATTTAAAACTAAGATGTTTTCGCTTCCTATGTTACTGGAAATATAACAGCCACTAAAAAGTCAGCTGATCCCCTTTTTACCTCTCTATTTTTGCAATGAGATCACATTTTTTTGGTGATACAAAAAAAAATAATCTACTTCTACTACAAGTTTTGACACTAGTCATGAATTCTTGAAAGCTCGTCTGTAAGATGCAGTTATCAACTGTTGAGGAACACTCTAAGACACAAGCAAAAGCTATGTGCCATTATTAAAAAAAGATAACAAAAAATGGTGATGAACTACAATTATTCCAGCTCAGGAAAATCCTTGTTGAAAAACACATTGTTTATAGGAAACTGTGGAGTGTGAGTAAACTTTGTTTACTTCCAAATGGATCATCAGGAGTCTTACCAAATGTGATGCGGTTGGGAAGAAAAAAATAGTATATATATATCATATGTCATTGTCATATACACTTAAAAATCAGAAGACTAGAAAGCTCTTTGTGTTGCACTTGTCCCTTTGCATGTCTTTTCACAGGAATAGTGCTGCTTCATAAAGTCTCTGAAATGTCAGTCAGCTTCAAGGCTCTCTTTTTTCTTCTCTAGGGCCCCTTGCCTTTTAGGTCACAAATCAAAATCTCGCAACAGTCTTTAATGTCTCTGTTCCTACTCAATTAATTAATATTATTATATCCAGAAAATTATACTAAAAAAAAAATAAGATCATAAAGTCAAGCATTCAAATTAGAACACATTAAAATTAAAATTCCACATGCAGCCTTTGTTTGGCTCACTTGGACATTTGCCTTACAATGGTCTTTAATTACATCACACAGAATATTTTTTTAGTATGGGATCCCTCAGTCAGAGATGGTACTTCCTTAATCAGAAGTATTCAGTATTTTGTTCTCCTGTCCTTGTTCAGTGTGTGGATGTGCCTTATTGGCTTCAAACTATTCAGACCCCACTCTTTAAGCAGAAATTATTGATTTTTCTGTGCTATTTTCTAAATGGAACTCATTAATATAATGTCAGACATTGCTTTATGCTCTCAAAATCCTCATAAGGTAAAGGCACTTTATTATCTTCATTTTACAGATGGATAATGGCCATGTGGAGAAATTAAGCTTAATTATATTTGGGTGTCCAGTTTGGAGTGTCTGTAACCTCTTCTTCTTCAGTGTGTTTGGCACAGGGTAATTCAGAACAAACTCAGGATATGGACTCTGCTAAATTGTCTATTTCTTCTCAATAGCTATGAATCTGACTTGTGATCTGTAGTGGAAAAACCTCCAAAACAAATATTAAAAACTAGCCTTTAGAAAGTCAATGACTTACTGTAAATTTTATAAATAAAATTTATAAACAGGAATAAATGATAAATATTTATAAATATAAATAAAACTTTTTCTCAGGGCTGCCAAGGAAAAGCCTAACACCTAATCCGGGTCTGCAGTGCAGATACAGCTGGTTTTTTTACTCCTGAAGCTCCTTCTTCCCTTTCCAACATATTCAACAAAAAGTAAAACATGGTATAAATATATACAAATATGAAAAGTGGAATAAGAGAGTGGGAATGAGAATGATTCTCTGAAGTGAAGAATGGGATATCAGTTGACAACAGCAGGTAGTTTAATAACAGATATAGGAAATGACATTAAATTTTATCTGGGGAAATTATCTCAGTTTTACTGTCACTTTAAAATTATTTTTCTGCAGATCTTTGAGTAAACTTATGATTGGGAAAGAAAACTTTATTATGTTTGTATTTATTGGCTATATTCATATCAAGTAACTGTGCAATATATAACTGTGTAATTTTGGACATATAATCAAACAAGGAGCATAAAAATATTCCCTCATATCTCACAATCATCAACCCTTCTGGAGTCTTTAAATCCCTAAACCAGGCCTCTGATGTTTGAAGTATCAGAGCAGATGTCAAGCTGCCAGCTTCATCCTCTGAGTGCATCAATACTTTGGCAGCCACAAACTGTAGATTTTGGATGAGTTCACATATCTCCCCTGCTGATGGAGGACGTTAGAGTAACTGGTCTCACTTGGGAATCTGGGGGGATTCTCACTGTAATGAGAAGGTTACAGCTTATTTCATACTGAATTCATCATTCCCCTGCTTCTCCTTACTCTGAATGTCAGCTTTTCTCCCCTGCAGACTACCTCAGTTCTCACTGCTCCTTTCCTTTCTCTTTCATAGGATTTCTTCCCATACATGCCATTTATCTTTGTGCCCCTTTCAAATTTTTGATTCTTTACAGTTGAGGTGAATGACGTCTTCCATTGTGATGTTTGGATGCCAGCAGACAGTGTCAGCACAAGCACATGAGAGACCTTTTGTTCCTTTTCTACATGTGGTATGTGGAAATGTTTATTTCACTAAGATTACCTTATTGAGGACCTTGTCAAATGGGAAAATAAGGAAAAACAGTTAAGCTGTAGACAAAGTTGCACAAACCTGATGAACTAACGTTGAGACAAAGCCAAAGCCTCAGTCACACTAATTCATGGGGTATTGATGCCTTGGGAGGACTGACCTGGAACAGAGACTGGACAGAGCTAGAGAATAAAGTAGATATTTTTTGAAAGGCCTTGAAAGGTACACCTTGAGCAGGGCAAGAGTCTGACCAGGGCTACACCCAAGGTGGCCTTAGAATGGTGACAAAATGGCTGACCGGTCACAAAGCCTCACTTTTATAAGCTTTGGTCCATTTGCATGTTGGGGTTTAATTATCCTATTACAGCTTCAGGTTGTGAGTCTCATCCTTCTTGTTTCCCTCTTCAGCTCACTGTTGTTTCTGCTTTTGTGCCTGAAAGTTGTACTGGTTGTCCTTGGTCTTCAGCAGGAAAAGGATTTGTTTTGTCTGCCTTTTCTGTGAAGAGAGCTGACTAACTCTTAATATGAGGCTCAGAACTACAGCCCTAGACAGCAGAGAATTTGAAAAACATGAAAGCTAAATCTTAAGGCATCCTTATCAGGAGACTGCATGCTGGGTATTGCAGCCATCAAAGATGGAAACCTGAGGGTTCAAAATAGGAGGAGAGGAGCTCAGCAGGACTAAGCAAACTGATGAGGGAAAAGGCAGGGGAAGGGGATGGGGAGAAACAAAGGAGAGAAGTGGGATGAAAGGGCTGATCCCACATGGATAGGACCAGTCACTGTGCTTATGGACTAAGACCCGATCCTGGTCACCAGAGTCTGTTCCATCTTTCATGAATGCTTTCCTGACCATGTCTCTGCATAATCTCACTGCCTGCCCACCTGTAAGCACTGCAGTGACTGGGTGCCGTCCGCTGCAGGGGAGTGGCTGTGATTGGATCTGAGCTGCTGCCTCCATGATCAGCTTTCCTATGGATTAAACCTGCAAGTGGGAGATCAGCAACTGCTGTGACCCACAGCCTGCACTGGGATCCAGAGGCTGGGCAAAGGAGGAAATCCTGGGCCAGAGCTGCTCAAGCATCCCTCAACAGACAGGTTTTCATTCGACAGAAGTAATTCCAAAGATTAAATTCACCAGCATATCATTTTCAAACATTATAATCCAGCTGATGCCTGGTGCAAATATAATGAAAATGGTCTTTTCTTAAAATGTACAGGGTTAATAATCCCATCTTTTAATAGTGAAGCTATTTGTAATATTTATTTCCAAGGTTACAGTATCTATACAGGATAATTTTTTTTTTTTTTAAGTGTGATCATGAATAAGATGGTGTGAAATTTTGAGATAAAATGAATATGTGGTATTCTTCATCTTATTTAAATAAGGCTTGGATCAAACTCCTATTTAAGATCATTATATGGCAGAAAATTTCTGCTGCACTTATCCAGGCATGGATAGAAATTAGAATTTATAAATATCATTTGTTTCAAGGCTGTGCTGGGTTATGCATAATGTTCTTTTCTGTGTATCACTACAGCAGAACAAGATAGCAGTGTTTCCTTTACAACTATGGAAAACAATGGGTAAACTCTCTCCCTCCCACATGCTTTCATATGTAGACTTTTCCCCATTGTAACACTTACTCAAAATATTATGGTTTAATATAAGTTGCTTTTTTGTTTGTTGTTGTTGTTTATTTTTTTTCCCAATAAGCAGTGAAAATGATCTCTACAGTAGCTAGTAGCTCAAGCACTAAGGTTGTTTGAGAAAATTGAATTGTGCTCAGGGGCAACTGTGCTTGTGAAGTGTTTAGTGCATGTAAACAAACAGGAAACTATGCACATTCCCTCAGCAAAAGCTCCTTACAGAGAGCAGAGAATGTCAGCAAGGAGGCATATGGGGTGGCTGCAGCAAACAGTGCAGAGAGGGGAGGAAAGGCAGATGTTATGCAATGACACTGCACCAAAGACCAGTGAGTAACTTTAAAATAAGCAGTTCTCCTGTTACAGCTGGCCATGCACAGCACAGTGTACACTTGGAATATATAATGCTGTAGCATCTGCTTCTCTGTAAGGGTTTCAGTTTCTTCTTCAGACAGTTATAATCTCAAATCTTTTGTTTGGTAACTCCAATGTCCTTGATGGGAGAAAAAAGGCTGCGGTGTTGTCACAATCTCTAAGTCAATTCCTTTAGCAATGAATGAGACCCCAGAAATTTTGTACAGTACACTGCAGTGAAAACACAAAAAGCATTTGCTCTTCTGTCTGCTGCATTCCAGTCATTTTCTTTTCTTGATGCAAGATGGAGTGGAGGTGACAAGGACTATTCTAAAAGGTAAAAAGAAAGGTTTTTCTTTTACTGTTGGAGCAAGTGACAAAAGAAAGGGCATTTTTCAGAACTGAACTTGATTGCTTTGTTCATATTTTTGCACTTTAAGGCATATAAATCTCTTCATGAGATGTGAACCAAAACTGGTTTGCACAGATTTTGTTTTGTCACAGAAACCTTGTGTGTTTGTTAAGGTTTTTATGTTTTTTATATAATTTTTAAATTGTTTCCTGGACAATATTTTTGAAAGTTTTAAATATTTTAACATTTAAATATTCTCTTTTACTATATATGTATATAATCCAGAAAAAAAAAAACTGTGATTTTTGATGTATTGAAAGATAGTAGAGAAAATAAAAATTAAGGATGCAATTTAATACAGTTTTCAGGCCTGCAGGTTTGACCTCAATGAATAAACAGTGAAGCTTGCTTAGTTTTCTGTGATTTCAAACAGTCTTTCCAGGCTATGGCAGCTTAGTCTTTTTAATAATGTTACTTTGCCTTTGGATAAAAGCCTGCTGCATCCACTGATTCCACAAATGAATGTACAAATATTAAAAGGGGAAAATGGATTTATACCTGAATATTGGATGAATCTAATTACAATGTAGAATCAAAAAACCCCCACTTCTCAGGAAGATAGAGTCCTAAATTCTATGCATAATTATATATCCATTTTGAAAGAGTAAACCAATTATGTTACTGGCATATTCACATAGGAAGTGATTGAGGGTCACAGCCTTTTGGTAAACATAAATGACCTATTGAGAGGTACAAGCTTTTTACCTCCTTTTGCCAGGTTGTCTGTACACACCAATGATCAAACCCTCTTCATTTCTCCCTCTTCAAATCCTTTGCAGACAATCTTTCCATTGCCACTTCTTTCAGGGAATCCTGGCAGCCTTTCTCACCCATCTCCTTCGCTGAAGTTTTCCTCAATCCCTTCAGAGTATCAGATACTTCCTCCCTGCTTTGTGTATAGTTCTCCCCTCTCCACTCAAATGTTCAGTGTTCCTTTTTTTTCTGCAACCTGTTAAAGAACACACATCAATGTGTTAATTCCACAAGGCTTCATTTTACCTGTAATCTTTTTCCATAAATACTTTTTTTGCTCTTACTCCTTACTTATTCCACCCAGTGCAGAAATAAGCCTAAAAAACCTGATGTGATGCCTGAATGTGCAAAACAAGAGTTGCTGTGCTGCAGAATACACTGGTGAACTGCAGGGTCAAGAGCTCAGTAAACCAAGTATAGGTGAAAGAAGAAAGACATTCCTTCCCCTGCAGGAAAATCTGGGATTTCCTGTGAAGCAGTTAGAAAAAAGTGGGATACAACACCCAAATAAGAGGTAGCCCAAAGAATTTTATTTTTGTTTTTTTGCTAGCCAGTGTTTTTAAAGACAGTGATAATTGCTGTCAACCAAACAATAGTTCTTTTGCCAGAACAGTACTCCATCATATTTTTCCTGTCTTGAACAATATGTTTACTTCTATCCTCCAGCTATCCTTTCTCATTTTGTCAGGTAGGATAGGAAAATTGAAACACCTCTGAAAAAAACCCACAAAAACCAAACCCTTAAAAAAGCCCCCAAAAACAAACCAAAACAAACAAACAAACAAAAAACCCAAACAAAAATACCAAACAAACCCTGAAACCATTACAAAAAACAAGTTATTAACTCAGGCTAAGATAGGTTATTTTCTCACATTTCCTTCTGAGACATTTTGCAAATGAAGGATGAATCAATCCTGAGCTGCAAAAGTATTGTTCTACCTTCCACGATTTCTACTGATCTGTTTCTTATTCCCTTTCAGGAGTACTTTGAGGGGTTTTTTTTTGCTGAGCAATACTATAACAGCTGAAATTAGACTTGAAAAACTTTAGCCTATAGGCTATGTGGAAGAAACCTGATTGAAATCAGCTCAGATGAAGAGAGGTTTCAAGTTGAAAGCCTGTGTTCATTCCAGTGTGGTTCAGCAGGTGACCAGAGCTGTGTCCAAGGTAAGAGTAAGTGGTCAGAAAGATGAAGGAATCCAGAGAAAAACAGCAACTGAGGCAAACCTGTGGGACATAAAAGGGGGTGGGGATGCTGAGGAGATAGAGGTAAAAAAGGTATTTTAGAGTCCGAACGATTAGTAACAAATATATTGCAATTCTAAGACTTCAGTGTTTTATTAAATTTAACAGATGAACATTAGGGAAAAGGCTAAGCCTTCAGGAATCAGGAGAAACTTGTGTAACAGAGAATTTTACAACTTCCTTATCACAGACTAGATAATGAGTATTATCTTTGCTACAATAAGTTTATTTTTTGTTCTGACTCCTAAACTTCTTATATGAAAATCAGAATAAAAGCAATTCTGGAACAACTGTCACCATCCTGAACATTCAGATATCACAGATTACACACTAGATCAAAATGAAAAAAAACAAAAAAAACTTCAGTACCTGAACTATTGCATTTAATCGTGTATTGTTGTAATTGTGTTACTCTACCTTTTTGCATTGGAGACAAATATACAATGAATATTCAAAATGTCACCATCCTGAAAAAGACTTACTGGATAAGCAAGTAGATGTTGTTTAGTCACGTTTAGTAAAAGAAACCTTTCTCTTATCAGCTATGCAAAAAAATTTTCTCACTGCCTGGTGAACTGGACTAATTTACAAGCAGAAAAAAAATACTGAAAATACTTAATTGAAAGTGCAATAGTAGATTCTAGCTACTATTTTTCCAGAAAGCTTTAGGTATGTATACTCCATGTTAAGAAGACAAAACAAAAAAAAATACACTAGAAAAGATACACTTGCGTTTTAACTCACTAAAGAGACTAATTAAGACTAATTAAGTAAGGTGGTTTCTTACCTGGTTTTGTCATAGAACAGGTTTATTCTGTTGTTGACTACATAATGCTGTAATTGCTCTTCACCTCACTTCTCTTTGATGTGTGTTATTTATGAACCATTTGAACTATTTTTATAACATATGGTTGTAATTATTTTCTGTATTGAAGTATATTTTTATCATTAATAAAATTGAGAAATATACTTATTACTGAAGCCTCTGAAAATGTGTTAGAATTAGGGGACATATTTTATTAATTAATAATGAAGAATTATCCATTATGGTCTTCATTCCATATTCATTCATTGTCTACACCTGAAATATGGTATTGACATGACAATTAATGTAAGTACTCCATTTCATCACATACTGGAAATTTCCTATAAACTCATTTCAAATTCCTAGAGTCTCTGAGTTTTTCTGCCTTAGATCTGGTCATCTTAGATGTTTTCCTAATTCTCTTAAATGTTTACCTATTAATTTTTCTCTAACTCCACTCTCTGAGATGTTTTCCATCTAAGGAATCTCACCTGAGAGTCATCAGAGGCTTGGTCCTGACTTGCACCCAGCAAGGCATTGTTCTGTGAAGGCAGATAATCACTGTCACTTGTCCTTGTCCCCTGCTACCTTTTCTGAAGAAACTATAGAAGCGTTCGGATCAGACTCTTTCTTGGTAATGCCAGGCAAAGTTCTTATCAGGTTTCAGTCTAATTAACCAATCACTGATTTTTCAGAGAGCAGGAAGAATCTCCTGATGAACAGAAATTGTGAACGACTGCAACATTCATTTCCCACTGCCAGTCTAAATAAGACAATGAAAAAAACTTCAGATATCTGTACCTATGTAAGGTTTTTCTGTCATGCAACCCATCCACAAAATCTGCTGGACTTCCATCTGGTGAACTCCTTGAATGTCAAGATTTCTTTTTCCAGGTTTTTTAACTCTTCTGCTGTTTGTCATTCAGATGCACTGTATGAGACAATAATATAGG
Organism: Cettia cetti; assembly: GCA_013401135.1. Lineage (NCBI taxonomy): Eukaryota > Metazoa > Chordata > Aves > Passeriformes > Sylviidae > Cettia > Cettia cetti. The sequence goes on from VZUI01086957.1 coordinate 164,242, forward strand.
TGAGCAATACAGAAAAAGCAAAATTATCAAAATTCAAAAAATTTCCCTTTGCATTGGCAAGGATCTAAGGGTGCAGATAGCAAGAAAGACTGAGGTGAGAAATGGTGGAGGGGTTCCTTCAAATGAGATAGAATATGTCTCTAACTATGTAAAGTCTCCTTCTCAGGGGTTTGGCAAAGGCTAATAAAGGTAATTTCCAGAAAAGACAGTAGACTTTGTCATATCTGATTGCAAATATGTAGGAAGACTTGCATTATTACTTCACTATCCCTGAAAATTAGTTTTTTTACTTGACTGTGTAAAGTCATTTTGGTAGAAGATGAGGTTGCTGCTTCAGTGCTCAGGCTGTGGTCCATAAGAAGAGGAAGAGATGTACAATGATGTTACACAGATGAAAAACAGTTTGACATTATTTTTCTATTTGTAGCTGTGGCATATTCTAGTACATAGTAAATTATTGCCTTGGATATAATCCATAATAGTGTCATTGATTCTAACTTTTACCTGTGCTTATCTTTGTTTCTCATCTTCATTTATATTGTTGCTATTACTGTTTTCCTTCTCACTTGCTGTGTCTTTTGATAAATTAGAGGACAGGCTCCTTGGGGCAGCAGCCTTATTTGCTAAATGCTCTCTGTGATGAAAACAGTCCTTTGGTCTCAACCAGATGTTTGCTAACACTGAAGAGAAAATAAATGGCTCCAAAATGAATTGTGGCCCCTGAAACAGCTGAAGTAAGGGTCTCAGCCTGCAGATGTTTCGCTATTTATTTTGTGTCTAAAAATGGTGAACTCATCTTAGTCAAAATAAAAGTAAAAGGAATTTCATGTCTTCCACTCTGTAATGAGGCTTAAAATCTCACCATTTGAATCAAGTTAGCTATTCCTTAATTATTTATCTCTACCATCACTAATATCAATATCTGATTTTATACTCTGTAAACATACAAGAAAACCTCCCTGGTTTAGAGCTAATGTATGTCCCAAGTGCCATATATACTTGTCTGTCCTGCTGCTTTTTTTTTCCTTTGCTGAAAACGGCAGATTGTATTTACTCAGCTGAGTCTCTTGTGCCAGCAACAGCAGGCGTGCTGACACCTCACCACAGGTCACCAGGGATCCAGTTTCTTGAATGTATTTAAATATTCTGTTGCCTGATCAAAATACTGATGTTGTCAAAAGTGAAATATGGATGTGCATGTGCTGCAGCTCTTGGTTATCATGGGATGTTTCACATGAAATGAAAAGCAGAGCAGAGTTAGTCATGTGAGAATTTCTCCTGCTTTCCCTCTGTGCTTCACTGCTTCTTGTCTCCATCTCTGAAAGCTACACATAGCCTTTGAACACCCAGAGCTGTGTGCTCAAATAATAAAAGATAAACCCTTAAATGAATATAAGGAAACAATCAGCAAGTATGGAAACTTGATTTCATAAAGCATAGGTTTAGATGGGGTATATTGGATTTTAAACAAATGTGATAGATAGATACTGATTAGATAGACAGATACTGATTTTTTTTTTTTTGATGGAGGCAATATAAAAGGCCTTCAAATTAGGCTTTTATTAGAATGCTGTAAGGCCCAATATATATATATATATAAAATCTACCTGCCATTACAAAAGAAAATTTCACTTAATGCTCATTTTCATTTAATTTTTTTGTCTAAACAAACACACAAACTCGTCCAACTGTTGACTGTCCAACATGTCCAAACTGTCCAAACACATTAGAGAACTGAGTAGATGAGGTCTAGGCTTGAGATTACAGTAAATACAGGGGGCATGAAAAGCTAGGAAATAATTTTGGCAACACATGCAGAGATGATTTTTAGAGAAGGGAAAGATAATTCTTCTGGGAAAAAGGAAAAGAGGGCATATACTCAAAGGTTTTATTTGACTGATAATTTAATATTTTTGGTTTGTTTTCATGTTATATTGCTATTTATATGCAAGTCAGGATCTGGAAGAAGAGGGCTTTGAGATAAAGAGATAAGTTTCAGTTTGAAAATAATGAAAGAGAATACTCAAAAATGTGTTTGAAAATGTAAAATAAATACTTGATATTTCGTATTTTCCACATCCTCTTATAAGCTATAATTAACAGAACTGAAGTTTGTGTCTGTGACATGGCATGCACCAGTTTAAGCTTATCCAAGGTTTTCCATACTTTAGTTTTTGATACTAAGAAATGAATTACTGTTTTTCCTGTACTTAATGAGTTGAATGAAATTAAAAACCAGTTATGCAGCTTCTGAAATTAGTAGGCCTAGACACACTTGCTTTCACACAGAGAGTCATAATGAAAAGCAAAGAAATTTCATATAGTGAATGAGATTCAACCTGTTAGGTTTAATTGAAATATATTTCAATGCCATAGCTAACAAAATTTTCAAACAGTGCCAGTTCAGTTTCATATCATGGACTATTTTTAGCCATCGTCACAAATTAATTTAATATTTTCTGGCAAATAATGGTGGGTATTCTAAAGTTTTACATATATAATTTTCAAGTAAGTGTGGAGGATTTAATGTGAAATATTAAATACCAGGGTTAAATAAAATGCTATGGTTTTGTTTGATTACACTGTAAAGCTCAGTGGTTTGTTGGTATTTTATCATTTCACCTTCTAATTTTATTTTTTTTTTAATTTTCAACTTATTGGCCTAATAGCTTCCCTTGCTACTTAGCAGAGCCTGTTCAAAGTTCTAGAGCATAAGCTGAATGTCATTATTTTCCCCTGATGTATCATTGCAAATATTGCATCTCACCCTCCTATTTCTCCATATGCAGCCTGTGGTAATAAAGTCTGATCCTGACAAGCTTCTTCCTATGAATTTCTTTGTTTATTAAAAAAAAAAAAGAAGAGGTTGTAGACTTCTACCAGTTACTGAGTAGAAACCTCTGTGATAAATGTTATTAAATAATATGAAATATAAAATCAAGAAGGGTGAGGCTGAAGAAGATATTCCAAAGAGATCTCTTACTGTGACTCAGATGTGGTACAAGGGAAACCCCTGATAACAGAGTGCAACTATGCCAGCTTTATAAATCTGCTTGTTTATATCTCCGTTGCTTATTTTACATTTATAATTTCGTTTGTGTTGTCTGAATTCTACAGATGAGCCTGTGGAATGCTCTTTTATCCACATTATCCGAAAATATTTTAGGAGAAAATGTGATCAAATTTCTAGTGTTAGAAATTTACATCATACGTGGATAAAATTTGATTTATGGCTCTGCCACACCTCTCTGTTACTGATTTGTCTTTTATACAATAACTGTATAAAATACCTTGCCTGTAAAAAAGCTTATAAAGGAGAATATTGCCATGGCTTCTGCAGTAATTTCATGAAAAGAATAATTGAATATTCCTCTTTCATTTAAATAAATGCTTAGTAATTTATGATAAATTTCAGGGTGTTTTGTGACTTAAATAATCATTATAAATTTGAATTTTTTATGCAGGTCTATTAAAAATGAAATAGCCAACTTTGAGCATATTTTCTTTGAATTCCAACATTATTTCTGTTTTTTTCAAACGTATCATTTAACAGGATCACATCACTACATTTGTTTATTTCCTCTTCACTTTGCTTCACTTCGCTCCTCCCCACCAACTGCCCACAATTGTAAAACAATAATAAAAATATTAATAATAAGAAAAGAATAGTCAAATGGCCTTGTATAAACTTCTTTGGCACTATTTTAAAGTAAGCTCTTTTTTCTGCTATTTTAATTTGGAAGTGAGCCTTTTTCCCTTCTTAATTTAATTCCATAAACTCAGTTGCACTAAAGGTTTATCATAATGTGTTTGGAAATACCCACGGTCAGAATGCCCTGTGGCAATCTGGTTGTGTTCCTAAATGGCATCCAGCTGGACAGGAATGGCTGCATCAAGATAAAACAATATACACTAAAATATATAATTTTTTTTGGCTTTGAGGTAAAAACCCGGTATTAATTTCATGAGTGACTCTCATCTGCATTCCAATTTCTTTTATGCAGGTTTTTGAACCCTGGCTCTGGAAAAGCCATAGCCAAAGAAAATGTGCTGACTTGGAACTTGAGGATCTCAGAGAGATATCTATAATGGAAAAAATGTCAGAGGAAGAAGAAGGCTTTAAATTCTCATTAATTTATAACTCTACAGGAGCAAAAATTCTGCCCTTGGTTTATTCCTGATAAGATGAAAAGAGCAAGTAAAAATAGTTTTTTGGGACCTTTTTTTTTTTCCCTTCACAATCTCTATGTTTTTTTCTGTTACTAATGACACCGTTGTTTCTACGTGTAACAGTTCTTCCAGCCTAGGATTTGCTATTTGCTAATATTACCATTCTATGGAATGCCTTCCTGATGATTCAAGCATGGTGAAGACTGTGAAGAGGCCATTTGAGCTCACAGGTGGTTAAATCAAGGATTCACAGCCCCCTGAGATCTTAAGACAAAAAGAAAAGTAGTGTTATGATCCCTTTGAGAATCTTCAGTTAAAAAAAAAAAAATCATTTCTATCTACAGAAACACAGCTATGCCACTCACACTTTTAAGCTGTGGAGGAATAGACAGCTTATTGGTTCATTAACTCAAATTAGTATTTTATCCCATGATTTTCCAGATTTCTATATTCAAACAATTTAAACATGGAATATGAACATGTCCCTATATTCAAAGCAGAAGGAAAGGAATTCATGAGCACACTGAAAGTTTTGGGAGGAGGTTTCCACATCCATACTGGACCATAAATTTGATGGCTGTTTATAAAACAAGATTAACAATAAGAGAGCCAGAGAGGTTACTGTAACATGAGATTAATCCTCATTTTCACTTTTAATGAGGTTTGATAATTGATTATTGTTGTTTTGCTTTTCTGATGACACAGATGAGACTTTGATTGGCTCAGATGAGCAAATCATGATAAATATCATTGCTGTGTGGGCAGTAAAACTGTTGCTTGTACTGGTGAAAGTGCAGATTTCTGTTTCATCAAATTCACAGCTGCAAGCAATAGCCCCATCCTATAATTCATGATAATAAAGTTGCTGAAAGAAAAGAGATGATAATTTTCAGGAATCTTTCCAGCTACACTAATAAAATGTCATATCCAGATTTAATATGTAACAATAGTGATATCCTTGGGAGAAGTATGCATGAGCATATTGTAGACTTATACCCCATCCTTTTTTATTGCAATAGAACTTGTGGATGGTGAGTGTAAGCTAACTTCAAAGTGCTGCATAAAAATTACTTTAGAAATTTTTATTAATACTTTAGAATGCATCACAAAGGGCAATAAATTATCCTTTGCTAGTGCAAACCTGATTTTCTCACAGTTGGTGCAAGTTGTGTTCCTGAAATAAAATACTACCATATACAAAACCTAGTTTTGCTTGGCTATGGATATCTTTAGGTAAACTTTGCAGGTATCTTTAAGCACAGTTATTGGGGTTTTTTTTAGTAATTTTATCTTTAGTAATTTTATCAGTGCTGTCATTGATTCCATTATTGAGCAGTTTGTTACTCTGGTACTAATTTTTGGCATGCTGAAAATTCTTTGGGCTGATACTCAAAATTAAAACAGAATTAAACACCTGTCCTGTAAAACAAACAAAGGAAAAAAAGCACTGCTCATCACCTTGGATCTTTAAAATTCACAGCTAGTGACTCTAGAAAGAAAGATTTTTAAGACTTTTCCTTTTTGCATTTTCTCTAGTCATTCGACTATCAAATATATTTTTACTTCTCATCTTTTATTTTTTTTCATCTTTTTCATTACTATTCCCAGACTGCATTTTGTTTTCAAATTTAAATGCATTTTTTTTCCTTCAATGCAACCATTAGTGTTTTGATCAGTAGTCAGTGTCATCTTAAAATATCTCTATTTTTTTTTTTCTGGCACTTTTTTTTTTACATAAAAATTTATTTTCTCCTTCTCTATTCTGGTCTGGGTTTTTTGTTTTGTTTTGGGGTTTTTTTTGGTTTTTTTTTGGTTGGTTGGGGTTTTTTGTTTGTTTTTGTTTGAAACACAACCAGATTGCCACAGGTCATTCTGACAGTGGATATTTCAAAACCCATTATGATAAACCTTTAGTGCAACTGAGTTTTTGATTGGTTTTTTTTTTTTTTTGTTGGCTTTTGTTTTGTTTTGCTTTTGTTCACAGGCTACACTAGAAAAAAAAACTGCTTTGACTTTCAAATGTCACACTCTCAAATTCTTTCCTGCTTATTCACTTCCTTGGGACAGCTTTGAGATCAGTACATTCTGCTAAGGACCAAAGGCAAATTTGAACATATGGTAATGCTCCTAAACTATGCAGATAATTCACTAACCTACTGTTTCTACCAACCATCACTCGTTTATCTCATTTATTTCTATTATATACACTTGTTAAGAAGCATCAGTTTCCAAATGTGTCAGTATGTGAAGTAATTCGCATTATTTTCTCATGAGTAAAAAACAGATGAGCCATTGTCCTGCAGTGAAGTCTAGAGTAAGGCTTTCTTTATGTTTATCCATAAACATGGTGTTTTTTATTCAGTGAGTCTTAAAATCTGAAGCAAGGACATGCAGCTTGAACAATTAATAGGCTACCCCACAGAAATTGACTCAATATTGGGTTAAAAGTTTATTTTAAATAATCATCAATGTCTTCTTTCTCTCTTCATAAGGAACCCAGATATTCTTAATTCAGCACAGAAAAGTTGATTACCTGCTATACTAAAAAAAAAAAAAAAAAAATCAATTTTTTTATAGCTGAATATCTTTGGCCTTATATATGATTGCAAAAATTTTCCATAAACAAAACTGCATTTTAGTAACATGCCTCTGATCGAATACTGATTGTGTTGCATGAAAAAAAAGTACTTTGACTTTTAAAGTAAAGAATAACAACACAAATCATACATTCAATTAAAAAAAAAAATTCCTTGATTTGGAGAGTGAACAAATTGAATTTGTGAAAAAACACTCACTAAGCAAAGAAAAGAATTGACTTTCCAGAAAATGTGTTTAGAATTTAAACTAATGGCACAGGTAAAACCTCACTATAATTTCCATTGCTGCATTATTATAAAACATCCTTTTAACATAATATAATAGCCATTTTTCTTTTAGGTAGATATGTATTAGATGATGAATAAATTAATGTTTATTATTTTACTTACTGCATTCTATATGATTTTGTTATTGTCATGGACACTGCCAGTAAAGAAAGGGTACAAAACACAAAGGTCCTGTATAGAAATAGCTTACTGCTCCAGCTGATAATGACAAATAAGATATTGATAAACATACAGGTTCTGAGTACATTTATTGAAATGGATACCTTGTAATTAAATTTAATGGGCATGCCATTTTCAGTTTTTAGATAGTGACATTGTGGAGAGTAAGATAAAGTACGCAAGAAATATAAACTTTCTATAAATTATGTTTCCAAGACTGCATTTGGAACTAGGCATAGTAGAAAATAAAGATGAAGAGATCTTAGTTATGATGAATTATTCATGTTGTAGCAACAGGACAATATTTATTCTCAGTAATGCACTTGTACCCCTGGAGACCTGAAATGCATCAAAGCTTGTTTATTGTGGATTTATAGTCAGAAAAAAATAAGAAATATTCTATCATAATAATTGTGGATTTTTTTTTCTAAGAAGAAGTGAGGATTTTTATTTCATAAGGAATTCCATTGAAAAAAATCAGGCTTATGACAAAAAAAAATACTAATCACGACCTACTTCTGATTAGAGCTATTAAAATCAAATTTCTCTGTTCTGAATTGAAATATATAGCATGTCCTACTTCTCTGAGTAAGAAAAAAATATATATTTGTGTTTGGTTGTTGTTTTTTTTATTTTAATTCCATGTGTACAAAAAAAAAATTATTTTTTTTACCAACAGGGCCTCTATAAAATCTGACATAATTTTATGAGATCTGTCCAGCTAAAGTTGACACAGGTGTGCTTGCTAATGCAATAAGATGTTGGATTTAACGCCTTGATTATGAGGAAGAAATAACTGTGTGTTTTGCACTGCTTTATTGACTTTCAGGGTCTGCGGTTGCCTTTCTTGGCTAGTGGCATGGCAAATGGCTTTTAGAGGAGCTGTCAGCTGTCCTACCTTTACAGAAGAGTAGGCTGAAATTAGGAATACAGTCCATACTCTCTGCTCCCTGGCTTCCCTCAAAAAGTCTCCCTTTTTGACTGTCACCTGCACTATTCCTTTGAGATGTCACATTTCTGCTAGGTAAACAACGTGTCCCAAATAGAGGTGTCTAAGCACCAGGATTAGGGGCTTGTGGTTGATTTACCCATCTCATCCCATCAAGATTTGTCATGGAGTAGATAGAATGTGTGGAGAGTCTCGATACCTCAGAAAAGTGGGAGTTCTCATCAAAAATTTGAAGGGCAGAAAGGCATTGATAACTTGGCATGGCTGACAGAGCAAGGAGGATTGATTGTTTGCTGTATGTAAATGCAAACAGGGTTACTCATTGAGAAAGGGAAAGAACTAAATAAAATAAGAAGATGTGTAGGAGGTGACAGGGAGGTGGTTTGGGACAGCCAGCACAAAATCACGGAGGGCAGGTCCTGCCTGACCAACCCAGGGGTATTCCATGTTGGGATGAGTCCATCAATGGACAAAGGAAGGGCTACAGTTGTCCTTTACCTGGACTTCTGTAAAGCCTGTGACACAGCCCCCCACAACAGCACCCTTCTCTATAAAGTGGAAAGAGATGGATTTGATGGATGTTAGATGGATTCTATAATTCCATGATAGTTATAAATGGCTGAATGAATAAAAATAACTAAATTAGAATGCCCTTAATATCTTGCTAAAACTTCCTAGGAAGTAAAAGCTGGAAATACAGGAATTTTGTAGGCAGTATAAGAAGCTGAAATCTTTCACTGGAAATACGAGGAAGTAAAAGAGGTTTCTAAGACAAGGATCAATAGTTTTATGAAGGCAATTTTGTGACATGTGCATTTGATGTGACTGAATAACTCCAAGAAACCATTTCTGCTCAAGATACTTTAGTTCTTCAGTGCTCCTTGCTGTAAGGGTGAATGAGTTAACCTCCACTCCAAGTTTACCAGTGAGGAAACAATTTTCCAAGGCAGTGTAAAGTTCCAGAACTGGATATAAGAATTTAGCGTTGGAAGGAAGCCAGGAGATAAAAGAATGAAATTCCCCAAGGGGAAGTGCAGGGATTAGTTCCTCATGGAAGCAGAAACGAAAGAAAGAAAAAAAAAAAAAAAAGTCCTACAGAACTGAAGACTGCTTAGCTGAGGGCTTCTGAGGGGCTCCTCATGTCCCTGAGCATCTCCATCCTACAGCATGTCTTAGCCACACTGTATGGCTGTGAGCCAGCTTGGGAAGTGACTCAGTGGAAAACATGGACAGGCTGGGGGTGCAGTGGTGAGGAGTGTCTGTGTTGGTGGGGTAAGATGACAGTTTCCATGCAGAAATAACTCCTCGAGCTGTCATCCTATGAAGTCGTGGTGGCATTTGTGGTGACAAAAAAGGTGATGATGGGTGTGCAAAGCTGAGGGTCCTGCATCAACTGGATAAACTAAAATTTTTCTGAATTTCTAGGGGGAAAAGGCAATGAGAAAAAGCTCCAGCAGGGTGAATGATAGCTCCTGTCCATCTCACTGCTGCAGAGTTGGTTTTGGTCTGCTGCACAGTACCTGGCAAGTACTTGGTCTCTCACTGCAGTCTCTTTTCACCACCTGTATTTCTATTCAAAGTCCTCCTCAGGAACTTGTCGCAATAGGACACAAAATAAAGATGCTTGACTCCAGTCAGAAAGCAGAAGAGAATCAGAAGGCTTTATTTACAATTCATTCAGCCTTTTTATAACAGGCTATGCTAAAGAGGCACAGTATTAGTCCATAGGATTGATACCTCTCTCCATTGGTTAAATACCAGAAATAGCAAAACAACACCTGGGAGAGAGGTTGTTAGGGGAAAGGAATATTGTTTACACAAAGTTGTTTAGGAAAAAGGAAAAGTGTTGAAAAGTTTCCCTTGGGAAGAGCTAGCAATTCTCAGGCTCAGAAATATCAGGCCCACATGAACTAAGCGTATTCAAATTCGTATTGGGATTACCGAATTAAAACTATACTGTTGAATCTTGTGGAATACAAAATCTTACTACGAAAGTACCAGAGCCTTTTGAAAGTTTGTATCTGAGGTTTCTTTTTAAAAAACACACCTTTGAAAAGCTTCTCAAAGCAACCCAGGAAAAAAATTCAATATGTGTGGTGTCTCATCCTTTATATGAAGTTTATGAACTAGGCCATCAGCTCAGCAACACACTTTTGAGTCTTCCAGCACACAAATGGCTTTTCTTCGAGGCATGTGGACAAGACTTCTCAGCATCAGATTGTGTCAAACAGTGAGTAATCATGACTAGAAAACTACAGAATAGAAACTATCTTGTTGAAGGAAGGAGATTAAATTGATATGTATTTACTCAGTAGAAATTTAGTGCTCAAAATGTTCTTTGTATTGTTTGGTACTTTTGGTTCTGATCTTTCCCTGAATTGAGAGGACTAAAGAAAGGTGTTAGAAGGCTTTAATGAAGATTGACTAATGTGTGCATTTGAAGTTGCCAGTGAAATGTAAGGAGCAAAACCATTACCAAATTGGCTCTGAAATCATGAAACAGAAAATGTTCAGTTTGAAAATCATTGATTCATATTTTTTATGATTGACAACAAGTTGGTGCTAATACGAACCAGACTCCTGAATTCCTGATTTTTAAAAAAAATTCCGATGTTTGTTGTTCATCTTTATCACCAATAAAAGCCTGATTTCAGGAAAATCCCTCAATAGAATGACATCTGCAAAGTAATTTCAATATTATATATGTAACATGTATAATATATGGAAGTCATATGCATTAACCATGTAATAGGAGATCAAGTGAGATAATTTTCAAGGTGTTCAGGATTCATAAATTTATAAAAGTCTGGGGGAAAAAAGGAAGGGACAGTCACATCAAAATTCAATTAGATATGTTTTCTCTCAGAATTTGAATAAAATACAATTGGCTGATTGTGGACTATTTTGAGGGGGTTATTTATTATTATTACAATTATTATTGTTATTATTATTTTACCAATGCTCAAGGCATCACTGGACGTGGGGAAAGAGAATGGCAGAAGGTGAAATGTAATTTATTTCTGTATTCAAAAGGATTCTTAATGGACTAAAAGGGTGCTGAAAATTTTGTCCAAAAATCAATAAATGGACTCAAGAGCAGAGACTGAAATATTTTAGCATACACCTTCCACAGATACACACAAAAATGGTGCTGAAATGATAGGGGAATCTATAATGTGAGCTTTTCTTTTATGCTTATAATAGCATTAAGGCCAGAATATTAAACCAAGAATTCTTAAATGCTTAAATGCACTGTCTAACTGATTAAATTAGATCAAGAAGAATGACAGACATAAGAATACAATTGCAAGAAAGCAACTGATGTGTCCAAGCCCATAGGCAAAGTTGTAAAAAAAAAAAAAGTTAATCAAATTTAAAAAAAAGAAAAAAAGATGCAGAGGGCTGTCTGTAGTGATGGCATACATTAACAAGAAATAAGCATTGTTTCTTTGCATATCAGTGCCAAGAATATAAGTCATGTGGGCTCATATCCTAAGGATATCTCAAATGAATTAAATGAAGAAAGCTGTGTGGTATAACTTCTGCATCTAAATGAGGGTGATGGAAATAATGTAAATGTTGGTCTTACACACCAAATACAGTGAACAGCTTTTCTAAAGAGGAACAAAAACAGCTACACCACCACCCTACCCAACCCCCAGGTATGAAGCATGTAATTTTATCTCTGGCCTATGTGTGTTCTGAAACCTTATGAGCTTGCCAGTCAGAAGATTCCAGATTTAAAATTTTGAACACTTCCACATCAGGAAGGCATTTATGTGGTTCTTAAAAAAAAAGTACATGATAGATAAGAAATGTTTGTCATGTGAAAAAAAAAGACAACAATAAAATGTACTCTGAAATACACTATTCTTAGAAAAGGAATGTTTTATAATTAGAAAACCTGAGAAGTAATTATTTTTTCTTGGACAAAACAACTTTTGTTTGAAAACTCACTCCTATTAATAGTAATTATTATCTACTTAGTACAAAATAGCAGGGATGGAGTAAGCTTTGTGTTTTTCCACAATCTCACTTCTGCAACACAACATTCTCACAATAGCTTTCAATTAATGTTGGTATTTTTGAGGCTGCTGTTGTTTCACTGAAGCTGCCATCTTTCTTTTGTCCATGGAACTTGTGCTTCCAGTGGAAATGAGTGGCAAAATGTTTATGATTAAGGGGGGTAGAAAACATTCATGTTAAATCTCAATTATGCTTACATTTAATTTTGTGGTTTTTCTCTACTTGTGGTGTTGCTAAATAAGAAAATTACTAATGAGACTAAGAATATCAGTATTTCTTTACTTAGATTCTTAGAGTTTTACCACTCCTTTTTAGAAATTTATGCCTAATGAGGTGGAATAAAAATAACGCTTTTCATTGAAAGATGAATCTCAAGGAATGCCCTGTAAAGAAATAGTTTCCTGTGATTCTAAATCAGGTTTTGTGGTTTGGCTTTCCAAACCCATTTTAAGGATAACCAGCAGTCATAGAAACCACACTACACAAATAAGGCATTTTATTTGCAATCCTGAATTAGATGTTCTTCTAACAGTTGAAAAAAATAACAAAGTATTCCTTTGGTAAATCTGCCAAACATTTTAAATTACGTGAAATTTCATATTTATGTTTTCTTAGGGTCCTTACTGTTCCTCCATCTGTTTTCTCTGGTTCTACTGGATTTCAATGACTAGTGAATAAAACTGTGAAAACCTGTGAAATAATTGTTTTTCCACAGCTGGCATTGGAGAATTTCAAATTGTAATGTGATGATTTGATAAGTTCCACATTACTCACATTACTGTTGTCAAATGTGATTTCTCAGAGCCCTGGTCTATTCACAGACAATGCTACCTGAAGAGTTGGGCAGAAATTAATCATCCAACACTCCATTTGAATGCTTAACTTAAAAAGAGAGGCAGCTGTTCTAGGAAAAGAGAAATACCTGAAAATTGATGCCTTCTGAGGATATAGAGCATTTGCGGCACCCCTGAGTACTTATAAAACTTGATTTTTTAAGAAATTACCCTTCTTTTTTTATTGGGACCAATTTATATTTTGTATTTAAAGAGAAACAAATCAAACAACAAGTTTACTTATTTATGTATTTCAGATGTGGTTGGCATTAAATCATGAAGTTCAAATTTCACGTAGTAACACAATTTATAATAAATTTGCTTCTCCTACCACAGACTCCTTAGGCATAACACTTGGTCCATACTCACCTATAAAACCTTTATGGGCACCTTCATGAGCAAATGCTGCCTGTAGTGGCTGATGAAATTTGGGGAGGAGAGGATCAGAGGACTAAATGTTGAACCACCCTGTAACAAGAGAGTCAGAGATGATAGGAGGACGAGGGAAAAAAGGGAAAGAAAATAAACTGTAAATTTTTTGTTGCATTCGAAGACACCATGACAACTTGTCATACCTTTATGGAGAGTAATAATGGGGTAGTAGGACAGGGATTCTGGGAAGAAAATTAGAAAATCAAATTATGGTGCTCTCTTACATTGTGTGAAACACCTTTGCCACTGCAAAATCACTACAGAAAAACACTACTTCGAAAACAAATCTTCTCCATTGTACAGTTAATATTTAAAAAGTCCCCTGAATAGGTTGCACTGAATCCTACATTATACAACACATATTTTCAAGAGAAAATAAGGAGTTAGTGGTGATAGGGATTTATACCTCTTACAAGGGATTTTTTTGTCAGAATAAACTAAGTGTTACGAGGTTTTTGAAAGCATATAGTGAAAGTTCATGTGGGCAACTCTGTAAGAGTAAGAGCCACTGATCTCTGAATTTTATACTTCAATGATTTTTTTTTCTCAATTACCCATCTGCAATCTACAATTTCAATGTTCCCAGTCTACTATCAAATTAAATGAACAGGACGTTTTAATTATTATTAAAGATAAGGTAAGAATTATGGTCTCTATTTCAAATGACACTTAACTGGGATTTTTTTTTTTTTCACACCATCATGAATTGAAAACAAAGCAATTTCTCACAAACTCTGAAATGTAATTCTTTCTTCTTTTTAATTTTACTTCTATACTTTCTTACTTATGCTGTTATCAAATAGACTTTTTACTAAAACATTTTTTTTCTAGGATTAAGAAGGGAGAGAAGGTCTGGGTCCCTCAGTGAGTAATTTTATTTGCTGTATAAAGTTGGAATTTAATTTTGTCTTTCAGCTTGAGAGATCTCTGACAAGAAACATTTGATTAGCCAGTTATTGCACAAATGCAAACAAAACATAGTCTCTACTGTCTTGCTGCACAAATTAAATCACAAAGGATTACCATTTACCTGGTGAAAAAGAGCAGTTTGAATATCAAACTTCTGTTCTTTGAAACAGAGTTTGTCTGAAAAGTCATGTAAGGTAAGATTTTTGAGGGTTTTTTGCTGGCATTCCCAAACTCCTCCTAGACCTGCAGCTTTTCTCCAGCAAATTTTTGTTAGATATTTCTTTATGGCAGAGATTATATGTTTGTAGTGTAGTTAGTATAATAGAATCCCATGCTTAATGGAGCCTAGGTATTGGTGGCTGTCAAGAGTAAAGGTAACAATGTCATTTTAATATTTTATTTCACAAATAAAACCAGTGAAAATTTACATCATCTCTGAACAGCCACAAGTACTAGAAACTGAAAAGATGTGCCAAAGATTGAGGGGGTTTATACATTTATTAAAGAAAATACTACCTGAAAAAAATCCCAGACTGTTCTAACACCGTCTCGTAATCTTCTTTGTGAAATTAAAAGGAATTAAATGACTGAACTGCAAAGAGGAATCTTAAGGAAAGTAAAAGTATTATTAAACTTATATTGTTTATGGTACCGTGTGTTATAGATTTGTGGCTTTTTCAGTATAAGCAGCTCAGGGAGAGAAAACAATCCTCTGTGAGTTTACCTAATAAGAACTTCCAATCAATGCAAATTAAATTGTGGTTCTTTTTAATTTTAAAGTATCTGGGTTGGTTACATCCATGGCTAGCAAAAGGGAGAAGGAGGAGGGATGTTTTGTTTCAGCACAGTATGGAAATCAGTTCCTCGGACATTACATCTAAGTTAGTCAAGACAAATTACCTGATCAAATGTACTGGATATTTCTTGATTAGATGAACTCAAACTTGATATTAAATTTCAAAATATGAATTGTCATTTTTTCTTATCTTGTTTATTTATTTTTTTATTTATTTACTTAGAGCTCTCTGCATCCTGGGAGGTGGCTCTGTTCTCTTTCTCCATTTCAGTCTGATGCTGTGTACTTCCCCTGCACACTGTGCCTCTGTAAGTCTCCAGTTTCACCCCACACAGTTAAATCCCAGTCACTCACAAAGAAAGGCTCTGGTCTCATCCAGTGGTTTGTGATACCCATTTTTACCCCTCGAAGATGGCCTCTGTCACTCTGTGTCATGGTGGGTCAGCCAAGTGTCAGGCTGTAATGTAACACACAGCAGCCTCTGAAATTCTCCTGGTCTCTGCTTAGAATTTCCAGCGTCCTCTTTTGTTGAAAATAGTTTGACCCTCTCTCAAAGTCATCTTATGCAGTTCTTGGAGCAAAAGGAACTTTAAATCTGGTGTTTCAAGCAACCTTGATAAAATGATTATGAACTGACTAAAGATAAAAATTTAGGAAGTTTTAAGTTCTTCTAATTTCTGTAATCAAGATAAAACAAGGTCTGAGGAATCAGAAGATGGAGAAATGAAGAATCGTAGAACAGAAGCCTCTTGAGAACAAACATATCTTTACAGTTTTTTTCTACCATTTACCCTTTGGAAACTTCTTCCTAGATGGTATTTCAATCAATTCAGTGTTGAAATACTAAAACTTAGGCCTTACAGATTAAAATAAGTTTGACTGGTAAAAATTTATTTTATATTTTAAGTTTATTTTATAGTTTTTTATAGATCCAGATAATACTAATGCTGTGGACATAGAAGGAGTAGAAGAAAGTATATATGGTCATAAGAGGAGAATTATTTTTATCAGCTTTTAACTGTATGGTGTGCTTGCATTTGTGATACTTCTGGAACCAGTCCTGAGTGATAGTTTCATTGCTGCTCTCAAGACAGCAATTAACTACAGCAGACTGAAAATCCTGAAACTAATGCACACAGCATGCTTGATATTTAGGCAGAAATTCCAACTCATATCTATAATTATAAAGAAGACATCATTGCTGTTTACAGAAACTTTTCTAGATTATACATGTAATATTTAAATGATGCAAGGAAAAAAAAAAGCTATATTTGAATACTGCTTAAAAATGAAGTTTCTGATATTTAGTGGTCACAAATGTTTTATTTGATTCCATCTTCTGTCTTTGGCTGTATATTTCTTTCAGGAATATATTTCTCTAAGGAAAAAAAAAACTGAAAAGATTTTGAAAAAACTACAAACTGGTTACCTCATGAAAAGAAATAAGGAAGTCGTTTTGTACCTTTACTGCGTCATTCATTACAACAGAAACAATTAGGGTTTTTTGATATTTTTGTCTTAGATATAATTTTCATAGGTGGCATAGACAACAACATCAGAATGGAAGGAGTGTGAAACTGCTAAAAGAAGTGTGTCAGAGTATCTCACATTCGCTATTTTGGTGGTCTAAAATGAGAGGCAAGTTCACTGTGTGCTGGACTGGCTTTAAAAATTGTACACGTTAAGATTAGCTTCTTAGGTTCAGATCTTAATATCTTTGAATCACTTGCTGTTCAAGACAGATGTTCAAGCACTGATTTACATTGATTTGGAAAGGAGAAGTATTAATTTGAGTGAGAGCTGCTTTGTATTCAGCTGCTGTGTAATTAAGCATATCTATGCATACATTATCCATAAAGAAACTTCCATAGTTTCAAATTTTTTAATATAGATTTTTTTAGGTGTATAAAATTCACATATGTGCATACAGGTGTGCAAACTTATATGCATATAGCATCTATAAAATTATAAATATGAAAAGCATAGATTTAGGAGACTAATTTGAGCTTTTTAAATTATGGTCTGTGCTTCCAAGATTAAAAATAATTCTGATGTGGGCATGTAATGGAAAGGATGTCAGTAATATGTTATTTTTGCACTGAAGTGAGAAAAGAGAGAGTGTTTATATGAAGATCTTTGTAAAACACATTCTTACCCTTTTGTTATAAGGGTATCTCTGATATCCATTCTACACATTTGAGGTCTAGAATAACTTAATTGCATGGGGACATAGAGAAATAGTGACAAGTATATCATTTTACAAGTTTGAAAAATGGACAATGAATAACAGAATTTTACTCCCACTTTCATTGGTCAAAATAAAGTGGATTAATTTATGCATTACTCCTCTGTTGACTGCACTTAATCCATCTCAAATCAACCTTCACTCATTCAAAAAGACTGTAATTTAATTTGAGAAAAATTATACCTTCATCAGAATGATTTTATGTTCATCCTTGTTTAATTCCTTATTTTATGTTTATGAGAGGGTGAAAAAAAAAAGTAAGTATTTATTGTTTAGCAGAACTACATTTTCACCTTGAATAATTTAATATAGTTATGATTAACCCAATAGCCAGAGGAACTCAATATTCTAAGGGTCTAATGTGTTGGAAGATAGGGAGGATGGTGGATTGTTTAAAGGGGAAAAAAAATCCCCTAGATTAAATAGTAACACATTAATCATGATAGACACTTAGAGAATGTGTTTCTAAGAGATACATTTTGTTTTGCTGAAAGTGAGATCGTATTGTTGCATCACTGCCATTCCAAAGGGAATTCAACTCTTTCTTCTAGAATGAAGCAGCACTTTCTAAAATAATTATTAGTAAGGAATAGCATTAAGATACAATGTTTGTTCAGGGCTTGCTTCAAAGTGATTAAATGAGAAAGGTTTACGTTACATGCATCAGGAGAAAGGGATGTGAAACAATCCCATACCATAGACAATGTTTTTTTCTTTTATCTGATGAATAAGTATGTAAACTGAATATAATAATTAGGAGGAATAATTATGCCAAATATGTCCTATATACCAGCAGTTCCAAATGAGCAAGAACAAATCTGGTTTTAGGAAAGACAAGCCTGATCTATACTTACATCTGAAAAGATTAGGTACTTCTTTATGGGAACACTATACATTAGTTACAGTCAGATGATGGTTCACAGGTAGCCTGGGAGAGAAGGCAACAAAACCTTCTGTGTCCACAGAGCATTCCAGAAAGGAAAACAAACTAACCTCATGGGCCCAAAAGCTCACTTTTTATCAGTGGTGAACTACAGAAGAAAGCAGAGGAGTGTTACTCTGTCTTCACCTGCTAAGTTTGGTGGGTTAGTGAATATACAGAAAGGCAGAAGGGAAGATTAATTATTCTACTAGGCTGTTCTTAACCTTGTGCTCCCTTTTTACTTGGGAAAGATAGACAATAGATGTAAAATTGTTCACTAAACCAGAACTAAAAAGTGATAAAAAACAGCAAAAAAGGGGACATCTTCTCCCACTTCACACTCCCATTTTCTTATGTTTCTTCTTTTAGGAGTGTTGTGGGTTTTTTTTTTTTTTTCTTTTTTTTTTTTTCTTTTTTTCTTTTTTTCTTTTTTTCTTTTTTTCTT